>APFE031646605.1:0-49152 GCA_000404065.3 Pinus taeda | reverse complement strand
AACATCGGTCCATGGACCCATGTTGCCCCCAGATTTCCCAAAAAAGGTCGTTTATGGCCTCAAAATGGCTCCGGAAGTTCAGGACCCGAAAAACTACTAAAAATAGTAAGTTGTGCTACAATTAAGGAAACTGAAAATGTTGATAGAAGCAATGGTGGGGGTCCAAGTGGACTTGGCAAGTGGCCACCAAGATCCACCTGGATCAGGGAGGGCATGTTAGAGTCCAACCCTAAACCCTTTATTTATGTAATAAGCCCAATGGGTCGAGTCATAGTCATAGTTATTTGGAGAGTAAATAAAGCCTGCATTAATAACTGTAAGTGGTTGACCCGCATTCGATAAAAGGGACCACAGTTAGTTGTAAATGGGCCATAGTATATAAATAAAGTGGTTAACCCGTGTTATGCAAGGGACCACTAGTAGTTGGGGTTTTGGATGTCATTTAGCTATAAATAGTCTTAGTTAGTAAAGTAAAGATCATCAAGTCTTATTGTAATCGAACTCTGCTCTGCTAGAGGTGGCCCCCTCGAAGAGGCAAGTGAATATTGAATCTATTTATGAATAATAAAATACTTGTTGTTTTTCTCATTTTATTCTATGTTATGAGCTATATTTCTTCGCATTTCTGGTATTCTGGAATTTCTCGCAGGTCAAGAGCATAACATTAATGGAATGAGGATATAGTAAGTAAGGTCGTCGAATTACTGCATGAGTACTAGGAGTTGTTTCCGACGAAATTCACTGAGTTAAAAGGTGCGTAATGAAGATCACTTTGAAGTCAGATGTGAAACCTATAAAACAACGACCATATAGGCTAAACCCGAAATACAAAGAGAAGGTGAAGGAGGAGTTCGAGAAGATGGTCGTAGCTGGAATAATTAAACCTGTGGAAGAATCTGAATGGGTAAGCCAATGGTAGTGCAGGAGAAAAAGACTAAGGGAGAAATAAGGATTTGTGTCAATTTAAGAAAGTTGAATGATGCATGCGTGCATGACCTGTTCCCAACCCCATTCACTGATGAAGTTCTGGATAATGTGGGAGGACAAGAGGCCTACCGCTTTAAAGATGGGTTTTCACAGTAGCATCAGATTAAGATTACACCGGAAAATAGGAATAAGACAACTTTTGCTACGGAATGGGGATCATTTCAGTATACACTCATGTTGTTTGGATTAAACAATGCACCTGCGATATTCTCCAGACTTGTTGTCGCAGTGTTTAAAGAATTCATTCACAAATTTCTGGAGGGTTACTTTAATGATTGGACAATCGTTGGACTATTAAAGAAGCATGTTTCAAGCTCGTGCTTGATGTTGGATACCTGTAGGAAATATCAAATCTCGCTGAACATAAAAAGTGTATTTTTTGTGTACATATGGAATATTACTAGGACATGTTGTTTGCAAGTAAGAGCTGATGGTGGACCCTGCAAAATAGTTGTAATTATCAATTTGGATCCATTGAAGAACGTGAAGTAGCTATGCACGACTCTAGGGCATATTGATTATTATAGGAAGTTCATAAAGGCCTACTCATAGATCACTGCGCCAATGGAAAAATTACTGAAGAAAGATGTCACCTTTTGTTGGGACAATGAATGTCAAGAGAGCTTCAACATCTTAAAGGGAAAAATGGTAACTACGTTAATTCTGGTGTTTCCAGACAGGAAGGAGTTCCATGTTCATGTAGATGCGTCATGCATAGCTTTGGGGGTTGTCTTAGCGCAACCAGGAGAAGGGGATCTTGATCATCCCATCGCATTTGCGAGTCGAAAGTTATCTAAGGCATAAATAAATTATTCCACAACGGAACGAGAAGGCTTAGTTATGGTGTACGCGTTGCGAAAATTCAGGCATTACTTATTAGGCACACACTTCAAGATGTTCACAGACCATTATGCGTTGAAGTACTTGGTGAACAAGCTTGTGTTGGGGGGGGGGGCATCTGTAGGTGGTTATTGTTATTCCAAGAGTGTGATTTTGAGGTAATAGTTAAGCAATGATGATTGAACGTTGGGCCAGACCATCTGTCAAGAATTGTTCCTGACAACGAAACCATTTGTTGGCTTAAGGGGCTCAGGCCCAGGTTCAGAGTTAGTTGCGCTAACCAGAAAAAACCTATACCACTGGCCCTTTCGGCAACAATCTGCTTGCACATACCGCACTCTTACCCAAGGTGATATTGGGGGGTGCTAGAACTATGTTTCTGCATCCATAAGGGCTATGCAGTGTGGCTGTAGGGTTTCTTTAAGTTTAGGGCTTAATCCAAGCTTCACGAACTATTAATCTTATTGTTACAATCGTGGAGAGTGCTCCTACTTAACAGACTTGTGAGTTGTGCCTAACTATTCAAACATGCATTATTCATCATATAAAATAATATTTGAATCTTCGCAATGAAATTATAGAAGAAATATAAAAAAGTGAACCCTAATTATGCAGAAATACATAAACGACGTGAACATATAAAAATACACGGATCCATTCCAAATTCTTCTTTATTACTTGAGATCTTCACAGCTACAACCTTATTACACACACACAACTGTAGACTTACAAAGGTCTCATGCACCCAGCTGTAGGAGCCTTCCCCTTTGCCCAAATACAAAAAGATATAACAATTACAGACTCAACATTGTAACATAACATGAATGCCTTTGACTTACTAATACTTGTCAAGATTTGTGTGTCCAAAGATCTTGGTGAGCGACTGAGGATCACACTTCCTACAAAACACTATTGAAGCATCAATGAAGGAGTTTCAGGTACATCATCAGAAGAGCACCCCTTATCATCATCAAGCAAATGGCATGGTTGAGGCTTTCAACAAAATTTTGGAGAACACCATGACTAAGTTATGGAATATCAATGGAAACGATTGGGATGTGCGTATAACAACATTTTTATGGGCATATAGGACTACCTGCAAGAAGTTGACAAGACATACTTCGTTTAGATTGCCTTATGGACACTAAGTTGTAATGCCTATGGAACACATAGCACCCAGTCTTCCGATTGGCCGTTACAAATATGGTAGACAACAATATTATGGAGAAGAGGTTGGAACAATTGCTCGCGCTTGAAGAAGATCACTTTCTTGCAAGATTTCACCAACAAGTACAAAAAACCCAAGGAAAGGCATGGCACGATCAATATATTAAGCAGAGAAATTTTAAGAATGGAGACTTGGTTCTGTTGTACGATAGTAAGTTTGTAAAGTTCCTTGGTAAGTTCAGCATGTGTTGGCTAGGACCATACATTATGAGGGTTATCTAGAATGGTGGTGCAATTCAGCTCGCGAAGTTGAATGAGGAATTATTTGTTGGACGAGTAAATGGTCGTAGATTGAAAATCTACATGGTCAATTATGTCCCTGGGACTACACAATGACTATATGGATGAAGGAAAGTATTAGTGCTACAGGCAGTTGGAAGGAAGCACGAGACTATAAAGTACTTTGCCAAACAAGGACTTTGTTGAAGAGGGAGGGTTGCGCAGTATTCAAGAGGATGGTGCAAATGGAGGAAGTTTCAACAAAGAAGGGGTAATTGTGCTACAGGGAAGGGTCTAACGCAATTCATCCCGAATATGACCGTTGGGGTTGCTACAATTGATTTGACAGGGAAATTGTTATTAAAAGGAGCAGGAGGAATGCATTTAAGGAGCATATCTAGGCAAATTTGCATTTATGACGAGGATCTGAAGGAGATCGAGGGGTTTGAATTTGAAAAAGGTTATAAATATGGCACCCGCTCCACATTCAGAAACTTTGTTTGTTGAGAATTTGAAGTGTGATTTTTCGCCTAAGTGTGAACTGAGCATTCTCCTACATGTCTAGTTGGAACTGGGAGGAGATTGAGCAAGAGTTTCTTAGACAAGGGCTAGGATCCATTATGACTGCTACACCGCCAGTACATGCCACTGCACCAAGATCGTCGAGGACAAAGCCTACTACCACAGCAGTAGCAACCAAGAAGCTAAAGAAGCTACAAAAGCCTCTAGTGAGGCAATCACCAAGGAAACCCCCACGGAACAATGGAATAAGGAGAGAATGGATAAGCTGAAGCAACCGATGGAGCCCCAAGGTTTGGATGAGGAAGAAGTGGTTGGCAGAATAGAGTATATCAACACAGGCGAGGTGGAACCAATCTCCAGGTTGCCACCCTATATGTCGTCGCGGAAGCCAGCCTCAAAGGTGACCAGGGACCTAGATGCTATAAAATTTAAGGCCTTTACACCCCTGTTACCGGAGGAGGTACCGATTGAGGGAGAATTATTGGTAAAGGTGCCACAACTTTGCATGGAGGATTGGGATCTGAATGATCGAAGCAAGTATCCCCACTTCGAGCCCATAAAGTACCTAAAATGAGTTTACTACGAAGAAGATGGAGTGACAAGGGTTGAGCCGATGAAATGGGCGGCAAGAATTCAATGCGTTGGGTTTCTAAATATCCTCTATGTTCAACACTTTGGGTGCAATAACATAAATAGAATTTGTGTGCGCCAACTGTTGGAATTAGTGCATGATGGGTGTCTGTGGCCCAGGACGAACATCCCTATTGACGATATGTTAATTAGAAGGAGCATTGCGCTTTCTTACCAAGGAGCGAACCCCGCCAATGCATATGTTGGGAAGTCTCAAGAGAAAAATCTAGTTGATCAAATGAAGAATGACTTCGGTTTGGTTAAGAAATCCTGGGGATATGCCATTAGATCTGTTAATAATCCGGTTGTGCATTTTGTCGCACACATTTTGGCTGGTAAGATAATGAGAAAGTGTCGGGCGGACGAAGTATGGACCCCAGTTGTATCTTTGGTTGCGCAGTGCAGCAAGGGGGTCTAGTTTAACTGTGCAAGGTATTTATGTTAGGAATTTTTGGATGAATGTTGAGAAGTGCAAGAATAAGGGAAGCAATTCCACTACGCATGGTTATTACACTTAATTGCATTGACAACATGGAGAACGTCGGAAGAATCACAGTTCCCCATTGTGGACCCTAATGTGTGTGAGGCTACGAGGTATGCCTTCATGTGGGAGTCTATGGAACTGACTTGGGTTACGGAGAACAAATTATTTTGGGTCTTATTTGAGAGGGATCTACACATAGTGATCAACTAGAAGCCACGACTATCACCAGTTTTGTTCCAAGAATATCATTGCATTGTCGACTTTAAAGCAGATTTTCACCATGTATATATCCGCACGAAGAAATATTTTGAGGAGGTATGATATGAGCTGCCATACTTAGTTACTGAGGAGGACATCCTGCTAATAATAAGCAACTGGTCTAGTAATTGGCTCACTCTAATTGAAGAAGAGGCAGAGCAGGCAGGCATAAGTAAGACAAAGCAAGCCACTGAAGGTTGCACAGACCGAAAATCTAGCGGCAAAGAAGAATAAAAATAAGGTGCCTCAAAAGGTCACAATTGACCTGGAGAAGAACATTGCTCAGAAAATAGATCGTGAAGTTGAACAGGAGGAACAAGCCACTAAAGAGGGTGATCAGGGTGGTGAAGACCCTTTTGTGGACACGGAGGACTTCGATTCCCCGTTTGTAGTGAAAAGGCGGAAGAATCAAAGCATTGGAGGCGCATGGAAGAAGCAAAAGTCAGACAAATCCACCAACGCAGAGTCAATGGTCCTCACTAAAGGGGACTTTGATGAAATTGGAGACACCGTCAGAGATATCTTGGAGGATATTTGGGGAGAGATTGAAGATCAGTACAAGGCAATATTGACAGAGGTCCAACAAGGCCTCAAAGAATTGCAGGTCCAAGCGAGCGCGTTCCAAGCGAGTGTGGTTCAGGCGAGCGCGATACCTACAACTTTAGTCAATGAGTAGACGGTACTCACAATAGAGCTTTGATCTGTGCAATTACTATATGGATCCCTACATTTTGGGACTGCAAAAGAGCAGGAGACACATAACTTAAAGTATATGAGTCTCAATCTTGCGCCGCTCCCTCTTTAGACATTACATGAATTACATCAGGGTGTTATAGATGAACTCAAAGTGTTGGAGCAGTGCGCTCTGTTGGTCATAAAAGAAGTGAAAAGAAACAACTAACAAATGTTCTACAAGAAGAATAAAGCGATACAGGATTGCGAAGAGGCAATTGTGCACATACAATAGTTGGAAGGGACTATTACTAAAGCTTGCAGTGAGATTCTAGAGATTTAGATCCACACAGAGGCAGTCTCTGAAGAGAAGCTTGCACCAATGGTCAAGGAATAAAAGGTCAGAGTGGAAAAAGTCAGATTTGAGTTGCAGATGTGGATTACAAAACTTTAGATGAAGTTGCAGCCTACCACACCACCTGAAGTTTGAGAGCAACGTGAAGCTGCAATAAAATCCAACATGGAAAAAATAGCCACTGCAGTCAAGGACTGTGGTCAGATTTTTGAGGATACAATGGAGATATGGGCCTCGCTGCAAGAGGACCCACATGTGCAGAAGATCGAGGCAAAAATCCGAGAAAAATAACTGTTGTTCGATGAGCTCAAAGCAATGTCGTGAACCTTAGCACCTATACAATGGTTTGCCCGTCTTCAGGAGTGAACGTTTATGCGAAGACAAATTGATGAGTTGCAGCAGAAGGCACAAATAATCTCCACGCGGACATAGCCTTGGGAAGATGAGGCCCGTCATCTCTCGCAAACAGTTGAGAGCAAGTTGAAGAGTATGAAGTAGACACATTGAACAATCGGTCTAGCAATAGAAGGGCCGACGACAGAGAAGCTCGTAGAGGAAGTTCTACAGGCCACAACGTAGTGCACAAAACACTTCATCTATTGAAGTTTGCATACAATGGCCTCAAAGCAAGGATTCAGGACGTCCTTGTTGAGTGACTCAAGGAGGAGTCACATCTTAGTGTTGAGGAATTGTTGGGTAGGGATCCCCTAGGTCCAAGTTTTGTCTAAGTCATGTAAAGTCTCCACATTTGAGGGGCGGAGCACGATTCACACAAAGTTTTAGGAGTCATAGGGGCTTTAGGGCAGGTCAAACCCCCTTATTTTGTAAAGGATGGGATTAGTTTGAATGTTTTAAGTTCCACCCATGGTTTGCAGACCGTGGTATTGTAAGGGAAAAGGATATATAAAGGGTTGTCTTAGTAAGTCAAAGGCATTCATGTTATGTTACAGTGTTGAGTTTGTAATTGATATATCTTTTTGTATTCGGGTGAAGGGGAAGGCTCTTGCAGCTGTGTCCGTAGAGACCTTGGTAAGTCAGCGGTTGTGTGCGTAGTGTAAGAAGATTGTAACTGTGAAGATTTGAAGTAATAAAGAAGAGAACGAATCTGTGTATTTTTATATGTTCACGTAGTTTCTGTATTTCTGCATAATTAGGGTTTGCTTTTGTATATTTCTTTTGTAATTGCATTGCGAAGGTTCAAATATTGTTTTATATGATGAATAATGCATGTTAGACTAGTTAGGTGCAACTCGCAAGTCTGTTAAGTAGGAGAATTCTCTACGATTGTAACAATAACATTAACAATTTGCGAATATCGAATTAAGCCCTAAACTGAAAGAAACCCTACAACCACACTACATAGCCCTCTAGATGCATAAACTTGGTTCTAGCATCCCCAATATCGCCTCGGGTGAGACTGCACTCTACTCGAGTAGATCATTGGCGAAAGGGACGGTCATATAGGGTTTTGTTGGTTAGCGCGACTAACTCTGAACTTGGGTCTAAGCCCCTTAAGCCAACAACTATCTATCTGACCTCTCTTCTACCAAGCATGGTAATGACTGTGTATTTTTGGTTGTGGATAGATTTTCTAAGATGGCTATATTGACGACATTCAAGAAGAGTATCACAACAGATGACACTACCAAACTCTTCTTTGAACGAGTGTGGGTACATTTTGGGACCCCGCAAACCATTATATCAAATCGGGATAACAGGTTCCTGAGCACATTCTGGTCAAGCCTCTATACACTATTGGACACCAAGCTCACCAAGTCGACTACATTCCATCCCTAGATTGATGGCTAGACAATGGTCATCAACAGGATGATACTACGCATACTCCACATGTACAACTCCAAGCATTCACGAACTTGGGATGAGAGCCTTCTCTATGTGCAACATAGTTATAAAAGAGCTCTCCATAGCTCGAATGGTTGCAATCCCTTTCAAGTGGGTCTAGGATTTCAACCATTGTGTCTGATTGATGTTTTCGTGCCTCATGTGACTACATAGACAAAATCCACACATGTACATTATGAGGCTAAAGCAACCAGATTTATTGAACGCTTCCAGCACATCCATCAACAGGTTCATGACATCTTAGAGAAGTCCAATGCCAAGTACAAGCAGCGACATGATCAACATCGGGTGCCACACAAGTTTTAGGCGTGCAATAAAGTTTGGTCGCATTTGCACAAAGAACACCCTACCGGAGCCCATCGGAAGCTCAAACCACTCTAATATGGGTGCTACACCATTACCAAGGCTGTGGGACCCAATGATTTTGAGCTCAACATTCCCCAATTCCTTGGCCTACACCTAGTGTTCAATGTGGATCGCCTTCAACCATACTTTCCACGATTACTAGACACATCAGACATTACAGAACAACTCACACCAATAGAGCTAAACCTAGACTGCATGGAACAAGACACAACTGATCGAATCATGGACACGTAGATCAAGAACACTCGCTAGCAGAAGATCCAACTGTATTAGGTTGTCAAAGTTGGCCAACTCCTACATGAAGGAAAGTGGCACACTAGGGACCAAGTTCAACAAAAGTTTCCCCATCTCATGGAAGCACTCAACATAATGGGGTCCATTTCTTCCTAAGGGGGGAGGATTGATCCAGTGGATATTGGTGGTGACCCACCTATTCCACTTGGACCCCCACCATCATACCATTATTTCTTTCACTTTCCATAATTGTAGCACAATTTACTATTTTTGGCAGTTTTTTCGAGTCCCAAACTTATGGAGTAGTTTTGAGGCCCTAAACGATGTTTTTTTTTTTGGAAAATGGGAAAATGTGACTCTTTAACTCACGTTTGCATTCAAAAGTTGTAGTCCTTGGATAGATCTTTCTAACGAGGTATCATGCACATTAAACAAAGGTTGTATGCCAAAGTTATGACCCCGATAAATTGATGTACCAATTTACCCCAACAAGGCCCATAGTTTTGGCGCTTCATCTCCTAGGGTTAGGTTTTTGGATGTTTAGGATTTTCCATTGTTTCTCAATAATAAATAGGCCTTCGAGCCTCATTGTAACACAGTTTAGAGGCATGTAGCTGCCACATCTCTTCTCAGAGATAAGCTACCATCGACCGAGCTAGTGTATTTCCATTCTGTATGTAAGCATATTTCAGTTCTTTGATATTAATGAAATGAAGATTTTTTTTTTTTTAACAAATTCGGTTGCTATATTAATCGCTGAAAAAAAGGGAGGGAGTCAGGACTCTTGAAATACAATAGATGCAGAAGAAATTCAGGATCTGAGGAGTTACAAAGCAGAAATTTCTCCTTGATCCTGCTTGTTCTTGTTTTAAGATATTCTCGACAGGAATAAATTCTTACAAATTGAAACAGTAGAAATTGACATTGACAAATCATTTCTGTTCTATGTTGATGTGATTGTGATGATGTGTTGTATATTCCTCCGGCTTTTCTTCACATTCCTTATGACTGGCGCTTGAGGGGTTCGAGATTTCGATGTTGGAGATATTCTTCATAAGTTCTAGGGCCGCTATGTGCTCCTTATCCTGGCTGCCTCTTATGAATCGTTGATCGAGCTGATGAGGGAGTGAAAGGATCCCATGCTGGGTAAGATGGAGCGAATTGATTGAATGCCTATTGGTGCTAACAAACAGGTATACCAATAAGACCTCTCGGCCACCAGAATTCGAAAAAACAGCAGTCAAATGATTTAATAGAAATGAGAGGGCCGCTGTGTGGTAATGATGGGAAGAGCAGGATTGTCGGGAGTCGACCTTGGGGGAAGAGACAGGATTTGGATATGAGCGAAGGATTACATGTAGACTTTTCAAAAATTTGTATAGGCTAAGGTATGACGCGAGCAGGTGGAGATAGAACGAACTAGGAACAGAGACTTGGGAAATTCGGTTCTGCACCAATTCCTGTTGGGTTTTAAGGTAATTGCTTGAAGATTGGAGGAGATGAGGTGACTTCTTGGTGTCAGGGCAGGATGGATTGATGCAAGCTAAAGAATGTCGGTTCATGGCAGAGGTTGATGACTCACCACAGCATTGCAACATAAGCTACCCATAATTCTTTCGCAGACCTTGTTTGCATGCCGGTCAGTGTGCTTATTGAGATTACGGAGAATATGGTGGTATTGCAGGTTGCCCAGAGTTTGATTCAAGAGCTGGCATTGTTGGATGATCTGCTGTAGGAGGTTGTTGGGAGACTTTTTTTGATGAATCATAAGGCTTATGACCACCGAGGAGTCTCCAAAAATCTTAGCTGTTCTTATTCCAAGCCTGCTAAGCTGTGTTAATCCCTGATAAAGAGCCAACGCCTCTGCCCGATTGTTGGATAAGTTCCCAAGACCCCATTAGTAATAGAGAATGCATTCCCCATTAGCATTAAGGACCAGGCCTTCCGCTCCAGCTATTCTTGGGTTTGACTTAGATGCTTTGTCAAAGAACAAGTAGTAGTTGTTGCAGTTCTGTAGCCAGTTGGCAAACTCCTCCTCCTTTAGCCTGATTTTCCATGGGTGGATTTCCTGATTGTGCTGGACTTCCTCTGTCTTACCTTTCTGGATGTTGTTATTTTTATCCAAGATGTAACTGATGAAGCTTCTTTCCTCAACGCTATATTTTGTTACATCAATGTTGCTGTGTGTTTTGGCGGAGATGGTTTCAAGAGCTAGATTCTTTGCCTTGTTGCTGACAATTCTTGAAGCTGTATTTTTATCCTTAAAAATTCTCTGGTTTCTTGCAAGCCAGATACTCCACAACATGGTGTAGGGGAGAGTATTCCATACTCTCTTCACAAGGTTGCTTCCCTTATTTCCCCAGGGATAGCTCTTTTTCCAGGCAAGGATCGCTTCCCCTATTGATTGCTGGGAAGTCTATGGTAACTTATCAACGAGGTCTAAGTTTTTCCAACAGTCTATAGCATAGGTACATTCGACAAAAAGATGATGCATGGTTTCCTCGGTGCCACAACAGTTGGGACATCGAGATGGTCCATTAATACCCCTCTTCTGCAGGTTCTCTGCTGTTAAGATCTTCCCTTTAAGAAGGGTCCATGTAAAGAATCTGTTTTTAGGTAACGCCTCAGATTTCCAAACAATTCTCCATTGATTCCATAATGGCATGTGGAGGGTGTTGTAATTGATATGCTGGTGTCCTGCTTGAATGGAGTAATCCGATCCGGAGGGGTCCCATTGGAAGCCGTCCTTCTCGTTTTTCTTGATGGGTGCTTTACCATGGAGCAGAGACAAAAGAGTGGTTAAGCTACTATTGATGTCACTGGGGATAGCAGGAAACTTCCATCCAAGCCAGATGTGAGACAAAGGGTCCCATCTAGAGATTTGATCCAGATAAAAGATCCCTCTGTTGTTGAGGAAAGTCAAGATAGGAATAGTATCATTGTGCATGTTTATTGGCTGCTGTCCCAATATTTTATCATTCCCAATGTTTATGCTAGATCCTCCCCTAGGGACTTTGGAAGTATTCTAAATCATCATAGGAGTGGCTTTTTTGCACAATCGCCAAATTTTTGAGGAGTCCCTATTGGGGATATCAGAGTCAAGGAGTTGCTGCTTGGGAAAATTAAGATATTTTCTTTCCAGGACCTGTTTCCACCACGTCGGAGGACCAGAAATGAGCCTCCAAACCATCTTTCCTCCAAAGGCAAGATTGCGAAAGTGGGTGACCTAACACCGAGACCACCTCTTTCCTGAGTCTGAATGACTTGCTTCCAACTGACAAGGTTGAATTTTTTCTTGTCGTTTTTCCCTCCTTGCCAGAGAAAATGTCGTAGGACAACCTCCATTTTGTGAAGGAAAGATGCAGGAGCTTGAATGAGAGAAAAGCGGTAGAGGGGTAGAGAGGAAATACCTGATTTTAGAAGGGTGAGCCTGCTTGCTGGGTTGAGCCACATTGAACCCCATTGTTGAACTTTCCTCTTCATCTTGTCAATGATGTTGTCCCAGGTTCCTGCCTTCAATGGTCCTAGGCTCACTGGCATGCCTAGGTAAGAGAAATGAGTCCAGTTTAGATTGCAGGAAACTCCAAAAATATTTGCAATGTTGTGAATGACCTGATTAGAAGCGTTCCATCCATAGATACAACTTTTTTGCTGGTTGATCAGGCCTCCGGAGTACTCCATAAATCTATCAAGAAGAGACTTGAACCTTCGTGCTATGGTGGTGGAGGCTCCTCCAATGAGCAAGGTGTCGTCCGCGAACTGTGAGTGGTTGATATTCTTTGCTCCATTTCCAAATTTTATGCCTGAAATGAGACCCACTCTTCTGTTGTGGTTCAGGGCTTGGCTGAAGGATTCCGCCATAAGAATGAAGAGATAAGGGGAGAGGGGGCAGCACTGTCTAAGACCCCTAGAAGATTGAAAGGCATTTCCCGGCCTTCCATTGACAAGAGGGGAGATCCAAGGTCCAGATATGCAAGCAGAAATGAGACTGAGGAAAGGCAACTCAAACCCCATCTTTCTTAAAACAGCAAAGAGGAAGGAGTGTCTAACTCTATCAAATGTGTTGGCTAGGTCAAGTTTGAGGACGAATCCTTTCTCCTTCTTGGATAAACTCGAGTGAATGGCTTCCTGTACAAGCAGAATGGAGTCAGTTATTTGTCTGTTGGGCAAGAACCCTCCTTGGTTTTTAGAAATCAAAGAGGGGAGGAGGGGTTTGAGACGAGATGCCAGAATTTTGGACAAGATTTTATAAGAGGCATTGCAGAGAGATATGGGCCTAAACTGAGAGAAGGAAGAAGGTCGGTTTTCTTTAGGGATGAGGGCAAGGAATGTTGCATTAGTATAGCCACCTATCTTGCCCTTCCACTGAATTTTGATTAAACCCCAGAATGCTCTGTAGAAACATATGGGGAATCCGTCGGGCCCAGGCGCCTTATCAGGATTCAGAGTCCAAATCGCATTTCTTATCTCCTCCTCTTCAATTTCTTTATTCAGGCTATCATTCATGTCCTTGGTGAGACCTTTAGGGAGATGTTGGAGAAGATCATCATAATCCTCTTCTCCTTTGTTTTCAGTGAGCAGATCTCTATAGAACTCTGTGGCAGCGTTTCTGATGTCCTCCTGGGTGTTTCGCTGATTGCCCTCCTTATCCAAGATTGAGCAAACATTGTTCCTAAGTTTTCAAGCTGTGCCCTGCTTATAAAAAAATGCAGTATTTTTATCTCCTCCTTGAAGCCAAAGCTGCCTAGATTTTAGTCGCCATTTGGTTTCTTCTTCCCTGCTTATATGAGTCAGTTGAGAGTAGAGATTCCTTTCTTGTTCCATACTCTGCTGGGAGAATCCTTATTCTTCTATCGTCCTCTGGATTTTCTCTAGCTCACTCTTAACTATCTTTTTGTTCTCCTCAGGTTCCTTATAGTTTATTCTTGCCTATTCTTTGACAGCCTGCCTGACTTTTCTTTGCTTGGTCTCCCAAATGAATCCTGGCAACCCTTCTACATGCTGGTTCCACGTTCTCTGGACTATTTCTCTAACAACAGGAATCTCATTCCACAGAGGGCTATATTTAAACGGGATGGGCCCAAGGGGGCAATGGGGTTCCAGCGTGAGGGTAATGGGGTAATGATCAGAGGCCGATGAGGAGAGAATGGTGGCGTATCCCGCATAGAAAGAGGAAAGAAAAGAGATATTGATGAGAAACATGTCCAGTCGTTCCATAATGTTGCTCGAGCCAAGTCTGCGGTTGCTCCAAGTGTACCTACGATTCTTTGGGGCCATGTCCATTAGATCGAGGTCTTGCATGATAGCCTCCAGCCGGTCTCTGAAGGGATCTAGAGAGAAGATGCCGCCCCTTTTTTCATTTGCATGCAGAGTGAGGTTGAAATCACCTACCACTATGATATTTGTGTTTCGCTCACCGTCGAGACTAGCCTAAAGATCGCCCTAGCACGTTTCCTTTTCTCTGTAATGGTTGGGCGCATACACGTTGTAGATGATTACTATTTGGTTGTTCGTTCTGCTATCAAACGTTGTTCTGATCCAATGCTGCTGTAGATTTACTATGACACGGTTCCACTTGTTGTGATCCCAGAGGGTGGCGATGCCTCCCGAAGTTCCTCTTGCATCGCTTACGCACCCTTTGTATTGATTCTGCTGGTCTATAATGCTTCTCATTGCTTGCTAATCCTGCTTTGTTTCGTGAATCAGTAGGATTTCTGGCTTTTCACTGTGGATTAAATATCTGAGGGCAGAGATTTTGGAGGGGTGCCCTAACCCCCTACTGTTCCAAGACAGTATTTTCATCATTGGGAACTTGGCGTACAGAGAGGTGCTCGCCTCTCTTGTTCTTTGTGGTTTGTTTCTTTTTCTTGATGTCCCCGAATGAAAGACTCTATTGGAGTTTGAGTTCCCATGGCTATATCTTTCTGAGCGTTCTCGTCCCTATGTTGTTTTGCTGATTTCCTGCCTGGTCCAGGTTTCTTGAGAGTGTCGCTGGTAGTTCCATGCTCTTTAGTGCTGCTTCTGGTATGTCTAGGAAAGGAGGGTTCAAGAGAAGCTTACGAAGAAGTGATCAGAAAGGGAGGGGGATCTGAGGGTTCGGAAAGGTTCAAGGGGGGCTGAGGAGGATCCATGGAGGGAGGATCAAGGGAGGATAAGACAAGGAAGGGGTTAGAGGAAGAGGGGATCGGAGGATCAGTAGAGGGGTGGATAGATGAAGGAGGGGAGGATGAAGATGACCAAGAGGTAGAGGGAGCTGGAGGAACAGAATCCTGGGAGGGTTTCTGAGGAGGGGCAGACTTCTTCTTTTTGACCGGTTCCCATTGGCCCTCTTGGTCACCGCTTTCTGCATCAACGAGTTTAGGACATCTATTGGCGAAGTGTCCATATTCATGGCATACCTTGCATTTAAAAGGTATCTGCTCATAATCCAACTGCTGGATATGGCTCCATTTGTCCACCTTCAGTTTTATTGCTTTTGGTAGACCTTTGCCAAGATCCACTTCGACACAGATCCTTGCGCAGGCCTGCATGTTGTCTTTTGGCTCACTGCGATCGATGTATTTACCCACAACATTCCCGATGGCACGGACAGACTCATCTCCCCAACAATGGAGGGGGGGATGAGGGAGACGGACCCAAATCGGGACAGCGCTGGGAACGTCCAGTTCAGGATCAAAGTCTGGTGCCCATTTGTTGAGGTAGAGGCCCCTTGAGTCCATAAAATACGACAGGTTTCTAAAGATTAAGTCCTTATCCTCTTTGGATTCAAACTGGAAAGTGAAGTACCCTTTCCCACAGAACCTGATGGAAATTTTCCCTTGGATCTTATCGGCCCAGTTTCTTTCGACCCATCTTTGTACAGTTCTTGGAGAAGGCCAGAGGCCTGTGAATTGCCCAATGAGTCCTTTTTCAGCAAGAGACAGGGCCGCCATGCGTGGCAAAATCGGAGGTAGCTGGACTTCCTGAAGCACATCTAGCTTCTTGACAAATCTTGATAAGGCGGGCCTGGGGCGCTAGGGGGGCAGAGATTTCACCAGTTCGGAAAAAGCTTTCTGAGAATCAACCCCCTCCAGAGGCGGATCCGAGGGGGCCATGGCCGATGGCCTGCACTCAAGCAGGCGTAGTGTACGCAGGGTTCAACAGTGGCTTGCGCACGCAGCAGTCCGTATATATTCGCCACCATTCTATGAAATGAAGATTTATTTCTACTATACCTCTGTGTTTATGTTTATGTATGTATTTTGTTTTGTTCCTGCATAAGTTTGGATCACTCATGCCCATAATTATTGCACTTATAACATTCAACATGATCCAATAAGGGGGCAAATGAGTTGTGATTTCTACCAACATTCTCATTTAAACTTATAGGATTGTTGATCACATAATCATTCTTTGAAGTTTTGAATCGTTCTCTGTATTTATTTCTTGTATGATCATTCTTCACATTGGATTTATAATGCATTTCTTTATGACCAAAATTATTACAGACAAAGAAAATTCCCAAAAAAAAGTTGATACTTGGATGTGAAAGGCCTTCTTGAGGGAATAGTTATTCTAAAATTAGTATTGTTATATTTGTGATAAAACTCAATTCTCTGCTAATCCTTTACTTCATTTCAAGTGTTGCTTGTATTGCTGATAAATCCTTTTAAAAAAAATTGCCTATATCATTGTCATCTCCTTCTCTAATGCTGCTTATATTGCTAATAAGGCCTTTGGAAAAGTCATGTTTTTGTTGATCCTCGCTTTCTTTATTGATGATAGAACTTTTGAGCACATTTCATAACTTTTATGTTCTTCTTTGCATTCCTCTTCTAATGACTTTGGGCTTGCTTCTCTCTTGGAAGCTTCATGATTTTATTTATAGCCAAGACCCGTTTTAGTGAAAGAATACCTTTGATAGCTAAGAGTGTTACCTAATATCTCAATATTTTTTCCAAACCTTAAGCTTTGATTCAATTGAGCATTTGCTTTCTCTAGTTCCTTTCTTAAGGAAACTACTTCTGATTTGAGCTTCTCAAAATTTCTTTCTTTTTCTTTCAGCTGGCTTATAAGAATTTCTTCTACACTCTTTGCATCATCTAGTTGTGTTTTTAGGAGGATAGATGCTTCATCATAATCATAACCTTTCTTCTCTTATTTCTACAATAGTTCTTTATGATTTTAATCCTTTTTTTCGAGTCTACCTATTTCTTCAAAGGCACTAACTAGTTTTGTTTCTTCCTCCTAATACATATTCTCTTTTAGGTTGACTTTTTCATTACTATTTTGAGCATCCATGGCTATAAATAAAATTTTTCCTTTGCCGTCATCAAATAATATCTATCACTATCTTTTGATGAACTACTATCTTCTTTGGAATACAAGTTTTTCTTCTTCAAATATCCTCTTTTTTTGTGTTTATGAGATTTGCTTCTATCTTTATGCTCTTTTTCATTGTCATTGTTCTTTAAATTTGCATATGGACACTTAGAAACAATGTGACCTACTCTACCACATTTAAAGCATTTGAATGGAAGGTTACATTTGCATTTTCCAGTTCCTCTTTTAAGCTTTCTTACAAATTTTGCTTCTTCTTCATCTGATTCACAACTAGATTAATCATGTGCTTTGTGACCTTTTGTCTTCTTTGCTGCTTTGAACACTACTTCCCTTAAACATGACTTCTCTTTTTCTATTTTTATTTCATATGTAGTGAGGATTCCATGTAGTTCACCCATATTTAGTTTTTCAATTTCTTTCATTTCTTCAATGGTGGAGACCTTTATATTAAATCTTGAGGGGAGAGATATCAACATGTTATACACAACCATTGATTCCTCAACATTTTCACAAATTCCTATGATAGTATTAATAATCTCATCCACATGAAGAGAGAAGGCTATAATGTTTTCATCTACCTCCATCTTCAAACTCTTAAATTGTCTTATATGAGTTTGAAGCTTTGCCATTTTCACCCTTTCATCTCCTTTATAGATGTTTTGAAGCTTGTCCCATGTGCCACTTAAGATGGTGCGCATTTGTTTTGCATTATTCACAAAGGCCTTTGTACCATCTTGATCAAATAGAGGAGTTGGTGAGACTTTCTAACCATAAACTATAGATAGACAAATATCTATCCCAAGAAAAATTAAGTAAGTTCTCATCCTTACCTTCCAAAAAACATAATTTGATCCATCAAAGGGTGGAGTTGTGATTCATCCCAATGGCCATGGACCCTCTAATATCTTCCTTCTAGTGACTAGACTACTCCTTAATGAACTTGCTTTAATTCCAATTATTGGTTCACAATTATAATGAGAGGGGGAGGGGATGCATAAGTATAATACAATTTATTCTTAATATTTAAACATCTAATCACCATAAAACATCAATCCCATAAATTGAACATGAAACACAAGATATATATGGAAACCCTTTTGGGAGCAACCCATAACAATTCTTTGAATGATAATTCTTTGTAGGCACCAACCTATAAGAGACACTAATACCCTCAATTTCAAATTTCTAGGCACCAGTCTATAAGAGACACCAATTCCCTCAATTTCAAATCTATAGGCACCAACCTATAGGAGACACCAATCCCCTGTGATTCGTAAGTATCAACCTTTAGGAGACACCAATACCCTATGTTGCTATGTAGGCACCAATCTGTAGGAGAAATCAATCCCCTTTACTTATTTGTTTTGCAATCTGATTTTGTACTTCAACAATCAACTTTGTAATATGCTTTGTATTAGTTATTGATATGTTCTATCACATGAACCAAGTGCTTATTCAAACCATGGAATGCAAGCTACACTTCACCAATGTTTCCAATTCATAATACTTTGATATAACTAGGTCCTTGCTTTAATCCAAGTTTCTAAACATACACACCTTCACAAATATGCAATTAACAAAGCACTTCCTTTAGCCCACATTTCAAGATTTGGCATTCAAGAGGCCAACTACTTTATGCCATTTGTAATAAGACAATGGCCTCAGTGCTTCCAAATATACTTATGAGTTTTTCCCATGTGCTTACAACACTCGTACAACACCTTTAAGATATATATAAACTCCCTTCTATCCAACTGTATTAAAGTTTGGCACTCATAAGCACTGTTCTCTTGGAACTCTCGGTGCTCCCTTCAATCCAACCACATACAACCAAGTGCTTATTGTTCTTTGGAACCTTGGAGCTCCCTTCAATCAAACCTATGGAGCACCACTACATATGCTCATACAACACGTCTAGACATTGTTATTTTTGGATATCCGTGAAAGCCTGAAAGTCTTTAACACTAAAATGATGGCAAAAATCTTTGTCTAGTGTTGCCAATTTTATGTCAGTTGATGGAACCAGGGATCTAGATACCAAAATAACATAGGTTTCAAGCTTCTATGCACAACCAATTTTTTTTATTTACTGCTATGCCAAGGGATATAAGCCCTAGGTGCTAATTCTTAACACTCTTGTGACCAAGGTGGTGACTAGGGGCTAGTATACCGAAACACCATAGATTCCTTGGATCCTTCACTTTTTGTTAAGATGTTGATATGGAAATATATTGAGGAAATCATGATATGGATCACAGAAGCCTAAATTCAAATACAACTTTATTATATTAAAGCTTAAAGTCATAAAGATACACCTTTGGATTAGTGATGCTACTAATCTCCCCCTTTATTTAAAAGCATCCCAAAATCTGAAAATGCTTAAGAGGGTTCCAATATTGATTAACTTGAAGCCTCATGAAGAAATAGACTCATGGGTTAAATTACATGATCTATGCTACCCAATGCCACCACTCTTGAAGTCAAAACCTAGTTAAGACCATAGCTAAAAACAAACATTATACCATAAAAAGAGCTCGTGTTACCACAAGATCACTTCTAGAGTTCCTCCAATTTGACACTTGCTAAGAACTTTGGTGCTTGTAAACCTTGAACCCAGCAAAAGATTGAGCGAACCACTTATTGAGTCTAATGGAACAAAGAAATAAAGATAATCTCCTCCAAGAGGAAGGGTGCCACATACAAAATCTCAATAAAAAAGAAAAGAAAAGAAAAGAAAAAACCTTGCTAAGACAGAGCACTGTTGAAAAATGTGCAACAAGAAATGTTAAATTTAGAATGTGCTAAAAATAGAACTCCTAAAAATAGCATGTCTAAAAATAGCAGTTTGGCCAGTGAGGTCATTGGCCACCTTGGGTGAGAGGTGAAACTGCTAAAAATAGAAAGTTTTAAAAATAACATTTCTGGGTCCCTTCCTATTTATAACAGTCCCTGGTCTATCAATAGGAAGTAAAAACGAATTTGGTCTTAACAACAGTTTAAAATATTAATCAATTAATCTCCATGAGTTAATTAGTTAAGGAAAAACAAACTTGAAGTCTATGTGAGGACATGCAATAGTTGATCTATTAATTGGTGAATTTATCCATCAGTTAAAGAGATAATGATGAGTTGTAAGTAGTTGGCTTAGTTATTTGAGTCAAGTCCAGTTCGATTAATTTAACAAGTTGTTAAATTAATGAGATTCAGTTTGTTAATGCTTGCATGCATGTAACAACTGGTATTTCCAGATAACTGAATATTATAGCTTAAATAACCGATGTATGCCAATTTTGTTAGAGACCCAGTTGAGATCAGAGAAGGGACAGTGTACTATCAGTTGGATAAATATTTTTCCTATAAAGGAAGCTCATCCATGATGAGGATTTAAGGTTCCTTGAGGATTGTGCAATTTTACAGGGTGTGAGATCAGTGTGAGAGATCAGTGTTACACTTGGTAACAGGAGGATCACCTAGGAGAAATTGTGCAAGGAAATAGGAGGCTTGGAGGGCAAAGGAGAAGGCTTAGCAAAAGTCTTGATTGCCTGTGAGCATCCAGGAGGATTGTACTGAGAGTTGGCTAGCTGTGAGAGCTAAGGATTTGTGTAATCTTGATGTATTTCCGCCTTCATCTGTGAGGATTATACTGAGAGCTGGCTAGCTGTGTGAGAGCTAAGGCTTCCTATAAATCCTATGTATGATAATACAGAGAGTGGGGTTTTATGCTGGTGCTTTCCCCAGTGATATATTCTGTGTTATGTGTGATTGATTCTTTCTTATCAGTTATATGTGTTCATGCTTGATGTTGGTCATGGTTGATTAACCTTCGGCTAAATTGTTTGTAGAAGTAGATCAAGTGTTTTGTTTTAGTACATTGCATTACCAGGTTGATCTACAGGTCAGAAATTTCTACGTGATATCAGAGCTAGTTGATTTGTAGAAAAAGGTTCTACATGGTATCAGAGCTAGTTGATTTGTAGAAAAATTCTACAAAATTCTACAAGCACAAAGACACAACCCTTCAAGAAACCTCTCGAACTAAAATTAACTAGACCAAACATGTTCATTACCATAACAAAAGTAATAGTATCTCTTAACAAACATGAGCCAAACATCTAAAGCATATTTCCGTATTATTTAGGATGCCTTTCTCTCCATGTCTCCATGATCCCACCTTAACAATGATAAACACTGGCCAGTGATTCATTTTGTGCTTCACCATGAAACCATGCATGCGAGGAGGGTACTCTAGTCTCACCAATTTACTTACTTACCTCAAGAATGAGGCTCATAGGTATGTGGCATAACGAGATTTAATGAAATTATTAACATCTTTGGATTCATTGACACTTGATTAAGGTATGGATTGATGGCTCATGGTTCCATTAATCCCAATCACCCCCACTTTTAAATCAATGTGCTGATTAGTAAACCTATTTGTTTGTGGATCATTCTTCCTGAAAACTCGATAAAACGTAATATTTTGGAAGTAGTTAACCTCCTTATGAGCTCAAGCCAATAAAGATGTAACATTGTCATAAAATGGTAAGGACTTCACAATAATCTGATTGATTATTGTTCTCCCGCATCAATTAATGATTTAATTCATAAATCCACAACTACAATAAACCTTGTAATAAGGCATAATTGCTTTAGCTTGAGTGTTGGAGGGCTACTTTCCTTCTCCAAGAAAAATACAACCCTTACTGGAAACATCCATTAATCATTTTAATTATTTGTTCTTGTAAGGTTTTCTCACTTGAAATGGGGTTTTCTAGTCAATCTCTAGATAGATTTCATCTACTTCTAAAATATCTTCCCAATTCCATAAAACTTTCTCAAATTTTCCATGCATTGTTTATATTATGCAAATTAGTTATTGCATATCCCCATTTTACTAATAACCCAACTCTTTTAGGTTATTAACTAAAAAGGGAAGATGAATATTGGAAACTAAAAATAAAAGTCAAATCTTATTTGAATCTAGTTTTTGATGCCACTAAAAGCATCACAAATAGATAAATAATGATTAAAAAAACTATTTTTTTCAATAGATACCGATAGAGACTCGTAAGAAATGTATTTATACTTTTGCATCCATGGCCATGCCTCATATTCCATATATTATTTTGTTCTTCAATATTCTCTTCTTCTCTAGTTCATCCTTATAAACCCTCCTACTATAAAGTCAACATATTTTCTTCAATGAGCTCTTGGGTCATCACTACATTGATACCACATGATAGATACTAGCATTTGCACCTTATGTTGCAAAGGAAACGCCGTAAGGCATAGAGTGGTGAAGAATAACATAGAGTGGGGAAGGATAGGGACTTGTGAATGGACATTGTTGAAAGCAAGGGTGGATGATAATGAGTTACAATTGCAATAGTTAGTTATGTGTATTCTGAAAATGGATATTTTGTTAATAATAATAGTTTGTGAAAGAATAGCGACATGTGAATGGACATTGTTGAAAGAAAGGGTGGATGATAATGAGTTAGAGTTGAAAGTATTAGTTATGTGTATTTTGAATATGGATATTTTGTAAATAATAGTAGTGTGTGGAAAAATAGCAACATGTGAATGGACGTTGTTGAAAGCTAGGGTGGATAATAATGAGTTATACTTGAAATGATTAGTTATGTGTATTTGAATATGGCTAATTGGTAAATAATAGTAATGTGAGGTTATTCATTATCCATGTAGTTGTTTTTGTTTATGTGAACATGTTTTTGTCCATTATTTTAAAGTTAGTTTTTTTTTTTTTGGTCTTCGGAGATGTAATTTTTCCATATGCTACCTATTTATGGCGTTATTAGAAAATACTATTATATTGTAATGGAAGAGGTGAAAGAAACGATACGACATTGTGAACAATATCATGGTCATCGTTCCATATTTGAAAATGCATGAAAAATTGTTGGAGCCATCATGATAATAGTAAAAATTCCAGCATGCTTTTGAAAAAATTTAGCTAAATTTTTTGAAAAAGTAGAATATAGTTGTCAAGTTTTAGAATTTTGAGTGCCTTAATTTTGCACAGAAAGTGATAGAAATTACAGCGTAATTTTGAAAAAATCCAGCTATTTTTTTTTTAAATGTCAATTACAGCGGTCAAGCTTCAATATTTTGGGTACCCAGGCATTCATGATGGATGCTAAATCCATTTCCGCCATCCAAAAACAATTTAAACACTCCCACAGTCAAATTTCAGAATTTGTCGTCCAGACAAAATTGTGACCTATTTCGATAAGACTGGAAAAAAAATGGTCTACCTTTGTGTGGGAAACATGATTGAACATCAAAGTTTCAAACGAATGCGTACACGCATAGAGGATTATTATGGAAGATTCCTTCTTCGGGGAATCATAATATAAGCCATGAGGATATTAAATGTCCTTAAAAACTAAAGCACAGAACTTGGGAGCTTCAAGACCCAGGAATGGAATTTGGTATTTGGTAACATTTTACAAGGGAAACATGATTGAACATCAAAGTTTCAAACGAATGCGTACACACATAGAGGATTATTATGGAAGATTCCTTCTTCAGGGAATAGTAATATAAGCCATGAGGATATTAAATGTCCTTAAAAACTACAACACAGAACTTGGGAGCTTCAAGACCCAGGAATGGAATTTGGTAACATTTTTAAATGGAGTTTCCAATACAAACTGACAGGAATCACCCACAAGCTTTCAAGTTCATGGCCCCTAAATTTTTGCATTCTTGATAATGTTTTCTCACTGTTTCAATGTCAATTTCATGATGCTTCCAAAAAAAATTACAAAACAATTTTATAAGTTTTAATTTCTATGTATAAAATAGCTACTCCATCATGAAGAATAGAGAACTTGCAAGCTTCGAGACCCAGGAATGGAATTTGGTAACATTTTAAATCGAGTTTCCAATACAAGCTTTCTCAATCTGACAGAATCACCTACAAGCTTTCAAGTTCATGGGCCCTAAATTTTTGCATTCTTGATGATGTTTTCTCACTGTTTCAATGTCAATTTCATGATGCTTCCAAAAAACTATAAAACAATTTTAAAGTGTTAGTTTTTATCTATAAATTAGCTATTTCATCATGGAGAATACACATTTGTTAGGTATTATTTGGCATTTCACATCATGTTGTATTATGAGTCATTGTGTAAGTAAAGCAACATTGTGAATCTAGTGTGAGGAGGACCAAGGAGTATTTAGTAGTCACAATTGATTGAGAGATGAGGCACATTGAAGAGTCATAGATAAGAGAGATGCATTGAAGAGCATTTTGGTAGTACATCATGAGAAACTGTGTGAGGTATTTTGCCACCATTTGGTCATCTCAACATATTTGTTACTTTCTGAAACTAGCATTTTCCAGGTATGCTTGTCCACTAAAGTTTGTTATGTGATTCACTGTAGTGTTGTAAGTTACACTGCATGGTTTCTTAAATTCTGCTATGGTTTTACTAATTGCCTATTTGGTCTGCTAAAGCCAAAATATTATAGCTTATGACATGACGTGTGAAGTTTACTTTCCAGGCTTTAGATATATAAGAGTTTTGTTACTTGTTAATTGTTGAATAGTTGGGTATACTAACATGTGAAGTTTACTTTCCAGGCTTTAGTTATAGAAAACAGTAGCTGAGTTTTGTTACTTGTAACTTGTTGAATAGTTGAGTATACTAACATAGTAAACTCTGATATACTATAGTATATACCATATTGCATTTCCAACATATAGGAGGCATTTGATTGAAATAAAATTTAAATACTAAAATCTAAAGCATTCCTAGGAGACAAAATAGTTAAGAAATAGCCCACATTTTGATTGAAATAATAAGTAGAGTATACGCATTTATAAGAAGCATAACATTCCAATATTGGCATTACATTTCAGTCAGTTTTGAATTTAACCAGATATACGTGGACTATATTCATCTATCATGAATGTATCTGAACATTGGTAAGTAATACCTTCAAACAACGTATGAATGTAATCTGAACATTGGTAAGTAATACCTTCAAACAGAGTATGAATGTAATCTGAACATTGGTCAGTAGTACCTTCAAATAATGTATGAATGTAATATGAACATTGGTAAGTAATACCTTCAAACATTTTATAAATTGAAATATGATATATATCAATGCACCACTCACTATAAGATGTATTGTGATTTAGAATATTTTTTCATAATTATTTAATTTATAGTATTGCCACTCCCAACCTGACGTTTCTTGTAAATTTGGAAGGAAATTTTTTGTTCTAAACCCTCATATCCACATTCCCAATGTTCCTGCATTCTAGATACTTGTATTCTAGATACTTGTGCAATGTGAAGAAACTTTGATGTTATAAACAATCATATCCACCTTCCCAATGTTCCAACATTCTAGATGCTTGTGCAATATAGCTATTATTTTATAACAACAATATTTCAAAGTACCATTTGGCACTACCAAGAGTGTCTAAGAGTACAAAAATAAAAAGGCCATCACATTCCCCTTGCAAGAATGTCTAAAGAGTACAAAAATTAAAAAGCTATCGCAGCCCATACAGTGCACAAAATATTAAGCAAACGTATGACAAATTTAGATGAATATATTACTGTAAGTGCTAGTATGTGGTTGGGAACATCATCATTTAGAAAGAAGAAACAAACGACACAACAAAAGGAGTCAGCATCCGTCTTAGTTCCCAAGGTTGAAGTTCAACAAATTAGATGTCTAGCCAGCTCATTGAAATAGGATTTAAGTTTGGAACTCATAATTTTAAGCCAAGTTCCCCAATTTGAAATAAGCATCCACCTTCAACATGCACATAAATTCTATGGTGGGCTGGGCAAGATTACAAGAAAAATGTGTATGTATTAAGAATAATTGATGATATAGTCGTGGGTTGTTCTCAATGGTGATAGTCAGCAACATTTCATTGTATTATTCCCATACAAGGGCAGGCCACACTTGTTGCCGAGTTAATAAAAAATTTGCTGATATAATCACCTTACTTACAATGACAATAACCACTCTGACACTAGTAGCACATCAAATCATATCTAAACACCAGTACACACGAAGTTTAATATATCAGAGTAAATGTAACCCGCATGTCTAATTCAATTCCATTACCAGTAGTAAATTCTATCAATTTGTGATGCTTAAGGAAGCAATCAAGAAAACTTTAGTGTAGTCCCGTAAGCCTCCTGCTTTAATTGACATTCCATTCATTTACATTCCAAGGAAAATTGTAAAGTTATAACTAAAATTGTAAGTTGGTTTGGATGGCCTAAGACCCGACATATCAAATCAACAAAGGTAATTACTAAAATTTAGGTTATAAAGTCCCAAAGCCGTTGGCATTGCTCCACTATGAAAATTATTGATCTTAGTGAAACCGCATATTTATGATACAAAGAAAGTGTAGATACAATATGATCTTTGGATGATAAGCCTTCGGTTAAAGGCTAAAGTGTCAACACATCCTTAGCCTCATATATCTCTAAATAGAATGGACACAATAAGCTTTAGAACATGACATTCACTAAACTCGTACTTTGAAACCAATTTCAAAGTATTCTCAGTTATTAACTTGCATATCTACAAGCATACAATGCAACAGGGTAAGTATAAACAGGGCAGGCCACAGCAGAAAAGGTCTGAAGCTGTTGCAGCTTCTCCTGGTTACAGAGCCTCTCTTCACTTTGTCCGCTGTATGATAAGTACATCTAGAAAAGCTAGCAAATTGATCAATTGGAAGTTAAATAGTTCTGTTGGCGCATCCTGGCACCCCAAGATGATGCTTGACCCACATCTCTAACATTAGCTCTCTGCTTTAAATTGTAGAGCTGGTCTTCCCATCTTGATCATCATTCTTCTTTTGCAAGTTCCTTCTAGAGGACAAGTAAAATAGTCAAAACAAAATAACAAGCATTGTATATGTCAGCCACACATTTATCATGCTAAAGCAACCCTTAGTTAGCACATTATACGAGTCATGGATCACAACATAATACCAAACAACACCCACGTCATGACATGCGTAAAAAAGAGGTGAATGAAGTTTTCTAGTCATTGTTTATAATACAAACTTAACATAAGATAGTTCCAGATTTTGAGATCCAAAGATACACAAATTCAACATCAAATTAAGCCTCACCAAAAAAATATTTTAAATGCAATCCAGCATACCATTACATTTCCTCAAAGAGCTATTTAATCCTAATCCACATCCGAAACCATTAACAACTCACAACCAGTGCAACATAAATGTCTGCCAAATCATGGAAATACATGTAAACAAAGAAAACTACTATGCTAGGCATACTAAGCAACCTGGAGTGCTTTGATTTTTGTTCACCTTCAAACTGTTAGCAGTTTGACGAAGTGTATTTAAAACAATAGAATGAAGATGTTTGAACAATACAAATCGTGTCTATTTCCATACAGATCAAACTCTATGAAATTGACACAAGCAGAGTCACAAATGCTTTGCTAAACAAAATGCAATCTTCACCAATTAAAAACCAATGTAGCTATAGCCCCTAAAATTGGCTCCCCTGAAATAGAGATTTCCACTAAAGATCATTATGAAGGGCTGCAAGCCCAGAAAAAAACCATCTACAGCACTAATATGATTTCACTTACTATCATATGCCTACAACTCTTGCAAAGATACCAACGTTTCAAAACCTCGCAGCTCCTCTACATTTTTGCACCGACTAATGTCCAGCACTTGAAGTTTTGGAAGACTAGAAAGCCTTGTTATTTTCCTCAAGTTAGAGCAATTAGTCAATTCCAGTTTTATCAAAGTCTTTGGCAATGTTCTAACCTCCACCAGATGATTACAAAACCTGAGGGAGACATATTTAAGGATGGGGCAGACACCTGTGGCAAATGATACCTCTGATAATTTCGTGTTATAAACTTCTAAGACTTGCAGCCGAGGCATGCAGTTGCCATTCGGAGATTCTAAATTATTCAATGTTTGCAACCTTTTCCTCCAAAGCAGTTCAATATTTGGCGACATTGAATATCAATTTTTTCACCTGTTTCAACACGCATTCAACCACTTGATCTAGCAACTCCCCTTCGTCTCTGGTTATTCACAAGAAAATAAATACAGCTAATGAGAAACTTTAATCTATGTATATTTAATCAGCGTGAAGTATTACAATACTGATAGGGGAGGGTTGAGATCTCACCCATTATATGCGTCCAGATCAAAACCCCTTATTTCTGCAACACGAGAAAGGGCATCTCTCCAGGTTTGAATGCTGGTGGAGTCGTATCGCAGTTTCCCTTCACCCATTTGCGTGATTTCTAAGTTGCATCGATCTTGAGCATACACTCCATCTTTGCCCTGCGACAAACAAATATCATCTGGTTTTACACCGTAAAACACCGGAATAATAGGAGCCTTCGAATCCAACATCAGGAAGAGCTCATTCAAACACGAAGTCAATGTTGCATATGTATGAGAGAAAATAGCCACATGGACTGAGGCGGTTCTAATGGCAGCGTCTATTTCCGAAGAAAAATTTCCCCCCTCATACAATTCCGGCCGATCCAAAAAGACTCGGATTCCGTGTAAACGAAGGCGAAGGTAGAGATGTCTAGCCAAGGTTTTATTAACATCTGGCCCTCTGTGATTGATAAATACATCACAATAGAAGTTGTGATTGCTGTGGGAATTACATGAGGTGGAGGCTGTTGTTGCAGCCGCGGAGGACAAGGCGTCAATCGCTGAAACTGCAGGACGAAGATTGTGAGAACGAGGAGGCGAACTTTCAATTTCTATCCCGATTTCAGTTTCAAGAGGGTTTTGGGGGCATGAGGATACAGGGGATGCCATTGCCAATGTTGATTCGACTATACAAACAAAAATTGGAGCCCGTAAACTGAAATAGCCATTAACTCCACGAAACCGTAGACGGAAACAACCATAAACTCCACGAACTCTCCCAGAAGCTCGGCGCACAGATGTCAAGTGGAGAGTGAACTATCGGCTTAATTAGCTAATAACTAATACGACTAGCAATTGTCCCAAAAGGTACAAAGGGAGGCCGATAGAATGATTGAGAAAATCATAGTTACATCTCTAAGGTATCCAACAAAGACGTTTAGTAAAAAGTCTTGACTTCAAGATCCCGAGTTAGCAATTCAAAAAATCTTTAAAACACAAATTTCTTACATATAGGATGGGAATCTTTCCAAAGTCCATTGTCAAAGGTAGAAATAGTGAGTTACCATCAAACCTGTATGCCATATGTTATTATGCAATCCATGGCACTACCACATTTATCTTCCTCGTATAGGTTATTTTCAATTCATCCTTGGATATCTTATATGAATCTTACTTTGCAAAATGCTCTATGCGATGAAATGAATGCACATTTGCTATAACAAACAGACAAATACAGAAAAAAAGAAGTAGAAGTAGAGATACAATATACCACAATTTATGCCCTTGCTTCATGGGCCACCCAATATCAGTAGAAACAGAGATGAAAGTTAGCTGCATTCGTTCTTAGCAATCACAACATATAAACATAAAATCAAGACTTTGTGAACAATCTAAAGTGTCCAAACTTGCCCTGATTTATGTACCATATAAGTTAGAGAAATAAAATGTGTCCTACCAATAAAATTGTAGAGGAGAGAAAATAAAGCTTTCTCCATATCTTCAAAAGGAAAACAATGAAAATGCACTTTTAGAACCTAGACTAATCTTATACAATGAGAAACGGCTTAGGCTCTTCTTTTTAGTATGCTCTTCTCCCATTGCCTTCGATTATAATATCTTTAAAAGCTCCACCACTGGGTATCATAGGCAAGACATGCTCCTGGTGTGGCATAATGGCATCCAATAAATATGGCTCGGGGTATCGAGCATTTGTAAAATGGCCTCCCTGACATCTGCTTTCTTTGTTACCTTAGTTGCTGGTATATTGCATGCATCTGCCATCTTCAAAAGATTGAGGAAAATCTCATATTCAGCAGATGGATCCCCGAGTTAAGTATGTGCTCTGGTTGCTTTGTAAAAGCGATCTTCCCATTGGACCACCATGCCCAAGTGTTGATTGTTCAATATCATCATCTTAACAAGTAGGTTTTCTACCCTGATGGTGGCCAAATCTTGCACATCCATCATAAAACTGACATCTCCATCTATATCAACAACAATAGCCCCTGGATTGGCCACGACAACTCCCAAGTGCTGCAGGCAAACCAAATCCCATAGCCCCGAGACCCCCTGATGTCAACCACAATCGAGGTCTCTCATATTGGAACCATTGGGCTGCCCACATCTGGTGTTGGCCCACTCCAGTACTGATTATAGCATTACCATCAGTTAATTCACATAGCAGTTGAATGGAAAACTGGGGAGGAAAGGCATCCTCAAAATCTTGGAATCTCAAAGGCCATCTTCTTTTATGTTCTTGTAAGTCCCCATTCCACTCGGAAAACTCCAACCTATCATATCATTCTTGCAATTGTAAATCACGAAAGAAAAAACGTAATATATTTTTTTGTGTAATCCCATGGTTGTTCTGTAAATCACGAAAGCTACGTCGGATGTTAAATTTAATGAAATTTGTAAATCACGAAAGTTGCGTCGGATATTAAATTTTATATACAATATATGAAAATTTAAAATACATACTTTACTGGGATGTTTATGAAAATGTAAGTTTGTTACATGTACATATTTCCATTGTAGCCCATCCTCAAGTAGAACAAAAGAATATTTGCAATGCCATTCAATTCTAAAAACATCCATGAAACAAGGAAATTTACTCTGGATAAGATAATTTTCACATTAAAATCAATAATAATAATGTTTATGATTATTCTTTATAATCAGTAGAGATATTTAATTCATTTTTTTACAACATACAGCCTAATTATTAACCTTTCTACTTTTGAAAGCAGTGATAATAAGGTTTATGATTATTCTTCATAATCACCCGAGATATTTAATTAACTTTTTTACAACATACAACCTAATTATTATCCTTTCTGCTTCTAATCATCACCATTTAGCGAAACAACTCAAATATCAATTTTGCGTTGACTACCCTGCACTCTTTATAACTGGCCACATTTGTTGAGGAGTATGAGGGTTATTGCAGTTTAGCTTAGAGGTTGAATAATTGGTTAATGTGGTTGCTGCAGTTTAATCAAACCATAATATGCACCTCCTTCGACTTTGCTCAGTAGAGAAGCGTGATTTCCTTGTTCAACAACCTTTCCATTCTCAATGACTACTATACTGTCAGCATTCTGAATGGTGCTCAAACGATGAGCTACAACCACGCTGGTTCTTCCTACCATGACTCCATCCAGTGCTTCTTGAACAACTTTCTCCGAATGACTATCCAAAGCACTCGTTGCCTCGTCCAACAACAAGACGCTTGGGTTCTTTATAATTACCCTTGCTATTGCTATTCCCTGTTTCTACCCCCCCCAGACAACTGAGTTCCCCTGTTGCTGGTGTAGGTCTCATATCCATCCCTCATGCCACTGAAACATTAACAATGCATGGAATTTAACAAGAAGTCTGGCAAGTTGTTCATATAGGACTTATTTATTTATAACTTAAAAGAAAAAGATAACCTGCATTGAATTCAGTAAGAATATTTATAATAACCACTAATTTTTAGGTTTAAGAAACTTGGTTAATAAAACATGAAGTTTAAGATAGGATTCAAGAAGTGTCCCATGGAAATTATGTTTTGTAAGTTCAGAAAAGTTTGTGAAACAACTTAAACATGATGAAAAAAGAAACAACTTATACATCATGCAAAAATAAAAAACCGTGGTTGGAAAACAATTTTTGCAATGGTTGAAAAACAAATTGAACAGTGGTCAGGGGATTTATTTCAGTCTACTTACGAAATGAAATCGTGGGCATTGGCAGCCTTTGCAGCCTCAACTATCTCAGTTTCTGTTGCATTCTCTTTACCGTAAGCAATGTTCTCTCTGATGCTGCCCGCAAATAGAGTGGGCCCTTGTGAGCTTAACTTGGCAAATGAGAAGAAAACACAAAACCTAGAGCTTGGAATAACATGCCCAATTTGACATACACTAAGCCCTAATTTAAGTATAAGTCGACAAAGTGATCATTCGTCAAACCTGGGATCTATTCAGATGAAAATTCCACAAAACAAATGTGGTCAGACAAAATCTACAACTTGATATAACAGAAGCTTGCCCAGTTGAAAATAACAAGAGCATTATACATACACTAAACCTTAATTTAACGACATCATTCAACAGACTGACCACTTGTTAAATTGTCACCTTACCCAGATCAAAATTTCACTTAAGTAACCTAGAGAGAGTTTTCTCAGGCAAAAACTGCAACTTAATATAACAAAAGCATGGGCAACAAACCTTAAAACCCTAGTTTAGCAATGAAATTCAGGGACTGATCATTCGTCAAATTCGTTTTTACCCAGATGAAAACAAGAGTGCTCAGAGAACAAAAAAAAAAAAAAAAATTGCACTTCATACAACACAAGCGTGGCGAGATGAAAGCAACAAGGAACAAACCTAAACCCTGATGAAAAAAGCAATTGAAGAGAAATATTATTTGTTAAATTCGGATTTGCCAGATGAAAAATTCACAGGAAAAAAGTGTACCCGGTCAAATTTGACAAACTAAAACTTTGGTATTCAATTAATTGATGAGAATTGAGGATCGATTAATTCGTTGCCTTGTAATAGAGGGCTTTCTAAGCATTAGAGTTTGCTCAGACAAAAAATGCAACATAATATGACAAAAACATGGCAATTGAAAAAATCAAGGGCATTTAAACAAACCATAAAAACCTTGTTTAGCAAAATAATTCAAGAACTGGTCATTTGTCGAATAAGTTTTTACCCAGATGAAAATTCCAAGAAACAAGTCTGCTCAATTAAAAAAAAACAAAACAAAACAAAACAAAACAAAAACAAAAAAACAAAAAAACAAAAAACAAAAAACAAAAAAAAAAACAAAAAAAACAAAAAATTGCACCTTCATATAACCAAAGTGTGGCGAGGTGAAAGGAACAAGGGCATTTAAACAAGCCCCACACCATGATGAAAAGCGCAATTGAACAGAACTATTATTCGTTAAATTGGGCTTTTCCAGATAAAAAATTCACAGAAAACCTGTACTCGGTCAAATATGAAAAACTAAATCTTTGGGATTCAATTAATTAACAAAAATTGAGGATCGACTAATTTGCTACCTTGTGATCGACGGCTTTCCAGGCATTATCGTCATTGGCCGCCCGGTGCATGGAAGAATTCGTCATGGAGAGACGGCACAAGCTCGGATAATCCAAATAACTGAGAGCATGCGTTGTTATTTTGAGAACCAATTACTCCATAATCGACGCTCCTGGAGGGTGCTGTGATAACCTCTCAACCCGCTCGCTTGGTGGTCCAAGCGTTAAACGAATCAAATGCCTTGCAAAAGCACAAACAGTTGCAGGCTAATAACGTTTTTTAAGGTTTTTTAATGTTTTAAAACATTTTTTATTAAATTAGACGGCTGATTTTTGTTCAATCGTCTAACAAAAGATCTAACGGCTACGATTAGGACAAAAAAGAATTTTGGGGGAGTTCATTTCAGAGGGAAATGCCTTATGGCGTAACTAGTCGTGGTTATCTTTTAAGATTCCTTACAACTCAGCAGAATGATTAGTGGAAAGAAACCGCACTACATGATGTGAAGAAAGAAAAACTAACCAGGGAATAGGTGGTAACAAGGAAACGTGGACAGAAGGTGGGCAGACTGGGTAGGCTACTTCTACAACTCAACTGTGGCAATTCCAGAAGGACATACCATCAATGAGATCTGTCACAATCCACTGACATTTTTTAAGCTCATTAAACGGGAGTCTGGTTTGGTATAGATGTATATCCAGTGCTTATAATTGTCATAGGGGGGATAAATAATGTGCTTAGATGAGCCATACGCTGAGGGAAGCCATTGTAGGGCCGGTATGCTAGTTATCTAGGGAGTTTTCTTTGTATCAAAGATTAGAGATAATGGAATAAAGACAACTTTTCTAGCTTTTCGGCAATCTAAAGATTGGTGTTGTCCCCTGTAGATTATTCATCCCCAACCTGAATATTTTAGTGGTTTGCATTCATAAATACCGCAATTGTTTGCAGGAATAGAGCATCACGTAATTCTTCACTAAATCTCTTCTACTGTAAACTTGTTTGCAGGTTTTGAGATTGGAAATCTTCATTTGATCCCTCTGCCAAAGCTTGCACAGCCTATTCTCTATTATAGTTACTAACCCCTTTCAAATCACGGGAAGCGTTCTTTGACATTTATGTTAGGTTTAAATGGGTGGTGTAAGTCTACCCCTGTGGAAACCTGAGGACCAGAGTGCTGTGCAGATTGGAGGTGTCTGCATCAAAACATAAAGGCATACTTTTCTCGTAGAAGAACACTGTTAAAAATTCCATATGTGAGCATAATGTGCATACTTCGCACATGCAAAATATGAATATATCTTGCTGTGATATGCTTTGTACACACTAGCTTGAGCACTCTAGTATTGTTCACAGCAAATGAGAAGATCCAATGATCTCCATTGTCTTTCACAAAATACACTACTTATTGAATAATAGTGAACTTAAAAATGCTTATGAAGGTTATAATTTTTCAACATAAACACATCAAAATAGTCACCAAATACACCACATGGCAACCCCAACAACACAGAGATGTTTGAGCCTGGCCAAAAACAACCATCCATACATTGCAATCAAGATAGCTAATAAATAGAATTAATACAATTATACCAATCGATGTGATGAAATATATTCCATGAAATCGCAATGTTTGAGATAACAACATTTAAGATAGAAAAAAAATGCCACAATAACATTTTTGTCCAGATAGAGTACAAACCCTTCACAAAATTCTTTCAGGAAAAAGGATGATATTGAAGAATGTAGCTAAATTAAAGGCATATTTGACCATACCATAGGTGAATAACCTAAAATAACCATCCATATACAATTACACGAACTAATATGATGAAGCATATTCCATGAAATTGCAATGTCTGAGATAACTACATTGGAGAAAAAAATTTGTCACAATGACAATATTGTCCAGATAGGGTACAAACCCTTCATACCATTCTTTCAAGAAAAAGGATGAGAATGAAGAATGTAGCTATTTCTTAGCTGCTATAAAGTAAAGGTGATTTGACTATACCACGGGCGAATAGTATATTAAGAAATAAGTTAACTTCCAGTTCAAAATTTATGCAGAAAACTACAATTTCTCTCTAATATTTAGAGATAAAAATAGAATCGAATAAAAATAATTAGGCTATATCCTGCACTAGTACCTCCAAAACATATTCCTATTTTGCACTCTCACAAGATCCGGCAGGGTATTCCAAAGCAATTCCTTTCTGCTCCGCAATCCCTTGTTCAACTAGGCATCAAAAGGAGGTTCTTTCACACCATTCCCTCCCTCTATTAGAAACCTCTCTTGCAAATAAAACAACAGCAATTTCTGCAGAGCATAGATCTCTCTAACCTTTCCTTCCAACTCACCTACTCTGGTTTCAAGCTCTCCTGCTCTTTCATTCATTCTTGTATCCAACAGCCTTATGAGCTCATCTTGAATCACCTTTTGTATCATCTGGGACCTCTTATACTCATCCACTTCTTAAAGCCACAGATCTGCAAATTGGCAATCTCTCCAGGCCTTGAACCAAGGGCCTCCGATTGTATAATGTATAGCTTTGGGAAGTTCCTTGTCATCAATCTCATTGTGACCAACAAGGAAATTCCAGGTGTAGGGAATGGGTCCAATATCATTGTCATCAAGCCAAGTGAATCTATGCAAAAATGCCGCAGATTGGGAATTCACAACAGAGGGTGTCAAAACTCTGTTCTTGGGGTGCCTGCAATTATACAAAACCATAGATGACTAGTTCTTTCTAAGGTAAGTAGTCTGCACAACCCCATCCATTTTTGTAGCACTCTTGGGCGTGTAATCGTGTTTGACACACACTATAGTATACTTATCATCAATGAGCTCAGCTAATTCCCTAACGTCAACAGTATAGAGAAAATCATAGTCTACGAACATAGCCCAACCCTCGAACCCAGCTAGGAAAGGAGTCAAGAACCTGGAAAAGGAGAACTGGGTGCTCTCAGTGGGATCCCTTGTGCGCCAGTAAAGCCCAGCCTTGCGGAGATCCACTTGTTTGATGGGGATTACTTCAACTGGAAATGTGGCATGTTTCAATATAGAATGCCTGCAGACCTCGTAGGCAAGATCCTCACGGGGATCGTAACCCACAAAGATCTTGAGCTTTGGAAACACTTTTCCACTCTTGGTAATAACAGGTCCTCCCATAATGCCTGCTCGAGGCTGTGCTGAGACTGGATCCTTCTGGTCCTCTTGCATCTTCAGCTTCGGTTCTGGAGACTCGACCAAACTTGGGGGAGATACTGCAAATGCCAGCCCGATGCCCAGTCCCAGTCCCAGTCCCGATACTAGCATGTCTCTGGAATTCCTATATGCATTCGAATGTGACTGCCCATTTCCGCTACTGAAAAATCTTTGTGGAGGAATTGAGCGCGAGGGGGATCGAACCTTGGCACTGATAACCTCTCAACCCGCTCGCCGTTAACCAAATTGGTGGTCCAAGCGTTAAATGAATCAAATGCCTTGCAAAAAGCACAAACATCTGCAGGCTAATAACGTTTTTTAAGGTTATAAAACATTTTTTATTAAACTAGACGGCTGATTTTTATTCAATCGTCTAACAAAAGATCTAACGGCTACGATTAGGACAGAAAAGCATTTGGGGGAGTTCATTTCAGAGGGAAAAGCCTTACGACGTAATTAGATTCAACAAAGAAAGGGAGATGAGAAAGATTGACAACAATCAAATATTCTTTATTCACAACTACTTAACCTCTCGGTGGTCCTCAAAGGACTACACACCAAATATAATAAAGAGGCCTCGCTAAATAATAGGGGGAAACTCATAAACTCTAACTACTTAAGAACAAAACCTTAATTGTAACTAACTTCTAAATTAAATGATTTATATGGTTAACTAGGACACCTTTATTGCAATAAAGTTTAAAGTCCTAAAGATATCCCTTGGATTATTAATGTTAAAACTTTCATCTCATACTCAAATAGAAGAAGAGAACAACCAACAAAGTTGCAAGTATGTTGTCTAAGCCTCCGAGGAAGAAGATTACAACTATGGGAACAACAAAGCAACTTGTACCATCCATCCATAAAGTTCTTGCACAAGAGTACCAAAATGATGTTGATTTTGAAGACACATATAAACCACTAAAAAATAAAATAACAACTCTCTCTAGTACAAAATTCTATAGTAAACTTCAAAATGATATTCACAATCTTCCACAAGTAATGTGATAAGTGGAAGTGAAGACGTAGGTGGTTCAACCCTATAGCAAGAAAGAAAGAAAGAAAGAAAGAAATTATTTTAACGTCCACGAGGCTAAAGATAGCCTATGGGACAAATTGCTTCTTCATCTGCTTGATGTATTCAGCCCTTTTTCTGTGAAGCTTCAAAATAAATGCTCCCAACTTCTCGACAAACCCCTCGCTAAATAGATTATCCCAAGAGCTAGTTGCCAGCATATTTGCATAACTTTCCTTGTTGTCTTTGAAGGCCTCACATTCTAAAATGAAATGTTTTTTTGTTTCCACTTTTCCGGAAGAACAAAAAATGCATACTCTTTCCTCCCACACTTCCTTTGGCCTTTTCTAGTGCCCTGTTTCACAACAGAGCTGATGAGAATCAGTCCTTAATTGAGCAATAAGAATTTTGTCTCTCCAAGAGATATTGGCCTCTATGTATGCTTTTGGTTGATGACTATGAGTGGGATTAAACACTTCAATATAGTATTTTTTCTTTCTTCCTAGCTCCTTATCCCAAGTACGCTTGTGGAACTTTTCCATGACAAAAGATTTTATCTCTTTGTTGTTTATGGGACACATGTTCAAGCAAATACCCCATTTACTAAACCATTTGTTATTTTGTTGCATCCAAGTTTTTTTGCTCTTGCACAATCTATCATTAAAGACAACCTTAGGCCATCTACCCTCTTCCATTTGCTCAATTTTTTTTAAATACCTTATGACTCGCACCATATCAATTGCTTCAATAGGAGCAGTCCCTGTTTCACTTGACAAGATATCATAAGGAACTGCACTTTTAATCTTAAATTTGTTTGTAATCAAACCCTTCTGAATTTTCTCAATTTGTCTCCACTCCATGTCAAATGTACTACTAGCCCATAGTTCACAACCATAGAGAATAACCAGAATCACTAGAAGCCAAAAAAGAGTTTGATTGGTTTTCCAGTCCCATAACTCTACCTCTCTACACCTATTTTGAAAAGCATAAAATGCTTTCCAACCCTTAAAGTTCTTTTCTTTCCATAGCCATTCCAACTTAGATTTTTTGAAGTCAATTCCAAGGTATTTGTAATCTGCAACTTCTTCCGGAATGTTGCCTTCAAAGTAGAACTTATGTTGGTTATGTTTTCTTTTATTAAAGAAGACCACTACTTTTGTTATGCTGATATTGACTTGCATCCCCACACTTCTACAAAAATGCTCAAGTGATAGTAAGTGCTCTTGCAAACCAAGAGCCGATTTAGCAATCAGAATAAGGTCATTTGCATACAAAAGAAGCCTTATAACAAACTTGCCCAAATAGATGCCATCACCCCCTTGCGAATTTAACCACTCCTCAATCTTGTCGATATATAAACCAAAAAGTGTAGGAGACAGTGGGCAACCTTGCTTGACCCCGATATCGCTTCTAAAACTTTCAGAAATGCCTGCTGAAGTTCTAATTTTGACTTTCACCTCTTCATACAACCTATTCACAACTGCTCTCAAATATTTAGGAACCCCAAGTTCCTCCATTATGTGCCAAAGCTTATCCCTAGGAACCGAGTCAAACACTTTTCTAAAATCAACAACGCAACAAAAGACTTCTTCCTTTTTCCCCCAAACTTTTTCAATGATGTGCCTTAAAATTATACAATGATAAACTGTGGAATGTTTAGGTCTAAAACCTGCTTGCCCTTTAGCACACTTATCTCCTTCTTCTGCCCACTTGCTAATTTTGTTTTCTAGCATGCTTCCAAATAGCTTTGCAAACAAAGGGTTTATCATGATGGTCCTATAATTGGAGGGATTATTGATGTCACCGCTCTTGAAAAGAGGTATTTCCAGACTAGTTGTCCAATCTGTGGGGAGCCCTTGTTATATTATGTTGTTGAAGATTTTTGTAATGTGAGGTGCAAGAATCTTTAAGCCCCACTTTAGATATTGTACTTGGAGTTCAACTAAGTCTTTTGCTTTTCCAACACCTAACTTCTTGATACCCATCTCTGCCTCTTGTACCATGAAGAGTTCAATATCAGTGTTGACCAAGGGGGCAGGGTCAACCTTGGGAACCTTCTCATAGAGTTGTCTTGCATAGTCAAACCATTTAGAAGCTGTAATATTATTTCCAATTTGTATCCTTTTCGGTTGGAGCTTCTTCCAAAATAATTTTGGATTATTTTTCCCAAGGAAGATTAGTTATTCCCTTGAAACCATGAAACCAACATTTTTCTTGCTTAATAACTGCTTGTAAGCTTTGAGCTTTATGTTATCCTTGTTTGACTCTTTCCACATTCTCCTTGCCTTTTGCATTCCTCGTCAAACCAAGCATTATCGGAAAGCAATTTGTTTCAGACTTCTTAATTTTTGCTCTTTTGCACTTTGCAAGTGTGCATTGAATTAAATATGTTAATTAATGACTATGAAGATTATGAATTGTAATTTTATCCTTCTCGAAGAGCCTCTCTAGCGCCATTTTGAAGGTATTACAATTTTCTTGGGTCGAAAGAATTCTGCCTGTAGGAGGTTTTGTTGGACATGTTGAATTTTTTACTCTAATTGTTTCTTTCCAATCAAAGAGAAACATAAATAAATTGGCTTGTGATCTAATTTCAAGTCCCACAGCTGATCTCCAATCAAAACTTCCTCCATTTTCTCACACAAACCATGCGAGAAAATTACATAATCTACCACACTTGCTCCATTGTAAGTATTGCAAGTGAAATTACCAGACTTTGCCCATCTAGTCAAGCCATTACAAATGACTAAATCAAAGGCCCCACATAGAGTAAGCAATTGTTCACCAAAGAGATTGCAGCCCTTGCCCTCTGAAATCTTTCCCACTAATGATTAGTTTCTTCTGTAAGCCAAATAGGGTCACAATCATCTTTACAACAAAGAATGCTAGCTTGTTCACTTGCAGTCCTAGCACTGAAATCACCCACTATAAGGACTTCACCTAGCTCCGAATATGTTACAATATCCACTTTTAAGGCTACGAATGGATCTTTGTGGTCAAGCCCTCTACCTTTGTAGATTTTTGAAACCCGCAACGCAAAATAGCATGCTGCAATTTTGACGTGGTTTCCATTTTCTGATATTTTAAACCAAATGAATTGCTTATTTGAGTCTTCTTTTTCTAATTGAATGAGACAACCTTCTTTCTCCCTTACTAAAACCATGATACTCCCGTGCCCTTTGCCATTCCCTACTGCCTTGTTCCACACTGCCATCTTTCAGTATCCTTCAAACAGAGGTGTCTTGCACCCTTCATGCTCATGTGTTTCTATGGGGCAAATGATGTCTCTATCTTCTGCAATATGCCCTAACCCAGGTCCTCATCTCCATGGGTAACCTATGGGTATGACTTGATTGCTATTTATTTTGACATGCAAGACTCACATTTGAGTCTTTGTCCCTGCTTTCCCATATTGACCTTGCTTTCTGATTTCCTGTTGAAGAGTTTGTTGCCTCTTCTTTATTACCATCTTGCTACTTTGTTTTGGAAGGAGGTCCAAATCACACTATCACAACTTTTCCTTTATAAATACATGCTCTCTTGCCTTCATCTCTTGTTGCCCTAACCTTTAAAATTTCCTCCCTTCTTTCCTCCTATTGTTTTACAGTTAAATCTTCTTCTAGGAAAAAATGAGAACCCCTTAAGAGATGTTTCTTGCTTAGAATGATATCATTATCATGCAAGCTAGGCATAATGACTTTTATGGGCCTCGATCTCTCCCCATTAAACTTACCCACCCTCCATGCTTGGCATACTTGTCCTTGCCATAGCAACTTGTCTTTCAAGAAGTCTCTTGCAAGGTCAAGAGTACATTCATTTTTCCCATAGTCTTTCACCCCTTTAATAATTATGTTTGCTGCCCTATTTTGTCTTTCCTTGCCTTCACTATCTTGCATGTTTTCAACCTGAATATTTGTTTCTCCTTCCTTATTAGCAGAATTGCTAATAACTTGAGCCCAAGTTTTGGAAACTTTGGTGGAATCTCCTTTCATTTCTTCTCTTGCGTTTTCTTCATGGTTGTTTATTTGGGCAATCATTTTCCCTTTATCTTGGGATGATTTCACATTCACCACCTTTGTACTTTCCACTGCAGATTTATTTATGTTTTACACATCCGCCTTCATGCGTTGCCATTTTGTCTTACCTATAAGGAGAGCTTCCTATAGCAATGCCACATGTTCTTTTAAAACTTTATTGCTATCTGCTAAAGCCTTGTTCTCAACTGTTATTATATGAGTTTATGATCTCTTTCCTGCCCGTTAGCTTCTAAAACCTCCAACCTTTCTTTTGCATTTAACAATTCTTTCACATAAAGGTCAAATGACCAGGTGAGAGGTGTGGATGTGGGACTATATAAGGCACAATCATCAATGACTTTTCCTCTGGACTTCTTGTTGCCACGTGCTTGTAGAGGAGATTTGTTTGAGTGCTTTTTGCGAAGGGCTCGAGTACTTTTCTTTTTAGACCGTTTCTTCCTTGTTTGCTCCCATTTTAGACGGGCTATTCTTCATTTTAAAATGCCCCGATATTGTTTGGCATTTTTCCAAACCCACTTCCCAGCTTTGGTGGATGAGGCAGTTTTCACTTGTCATAAATCATTTGTCTCCACATGTTCTGAAATTTCTTGTTCGTTTGTCATGTTTGAATGCATTTGTCATCCAACCTGTTTCGAGAAATATGTAGGTCTATAAAATGCCAAGTTTTCTTTGCACTGCTCCCTGCTATTCAGGTTATCGCTGCTCCTTGCTCGCTGCTCGATACTTCTGCTACATAAAAGCTCCCTACTCTCACACTGCTCATTGCTCTCACTGCTGACCACATTGCTCACACTGCTACACTGAAGCTGCTCATAGGTGTTCGCCATATGAAGTTGCTCGTTATGGATTATGCGACCACTCTGTATTTGGAAAGAAATGCATCAATTTTTGTGCGTGCTGCCCCGCCTCCTTCGCTATGTAACTTATTTCAGTGGTCGGTAAGAAAATGGATAAGAATAATCAATACCCATACTATCATAGGGTTAACCATCTTAAGCCCTAAGATTATTTATCAAGTATACAAGAGAACCTTTTATAGGATAAGGGCTCCTCCTAAGGCTTTTACATAAAGAATAAGCTCATATTTTAGAACTTCTTGAATTACATGCGCTCTTAGCATAATATAACAGATCAAAATGAACTATATGAAATGAAATGAAATGATATTTTAAGGTCCACGAGACTAAAAATAGTCTATGAGACCATTAGTTCCCTGTTTTTTGCTTTTTGCAATTCAGTCCTTTTCTGATTCAAATTGATGATGAGATGACCCAACCTTCCAACAATCCCCTCGCTAAAAAGACAATGCCAAGAAATTGATGCTAACATGTTCTCATAACTTTCTCTGATGCCTTTGAATGCATCACATTCCAAAATGAAATGTTTTTCCGATTCCAAATCCCCAGACATGCAAAATGTACACACTCGTTCTTCCCAAGCTTCTTTAGGCCTTTTCCACTGCCTCGTTTCACACCGAAGTTGATGTGAGTTGGTCCTTAATTAAGCAATAAGAACCTTTTCCCTCCACAAAATGCTAGCTCCAATGAACTCCTTTTGTTGTAAATCACACGTAGGGTTGAATTCCCTAATGTAATATTTCTTCTTTCTACCCAACTCTTTTCCCCGTACCTTTTTACAAAACTTCTCCATAATAAAATCCTTTAGCTCCTTGCTATTTGTGGGACATGCATTGAGGTAGATATTCCATTTTTGCATCCATGTGTAGTTTTGTTTCACCCATGTTTTCTTTCTTTCACTGATGCCTTCATTGAAGATAACATTAGGCCATCTACCTACTCTCATTTGTTCAATTCTTTTTAGGTATCTTATGAGCCGCACCATCCCAATTGCTTCAATGGAAGTTGATCCTGTTTCATTCAACATTATCTCATAAGGTACCAAACTTTTTATTTTGAACTTGCTCATGATCAAGTGTTTTTGGATTTTCTCAATTTGTTTCCATTTTGAGACGGGAGTGTTGCTAGCCCACACTTCACACCCATATAGCATCACTGGACAAACTAGGAGTCCAAAAAGCACTTTAATCGTTTTCCAATCCCATAACTCTGCCTCTCTACATCTTTTTTGAATAGCATATAATGCTTTCCACCCTCCTAAAATTCCCTTCTTATTGCAGTCCTCCCAATTGAGTTTGTTGTTGAAATCAATCCCAAGGTACTTGTACTCATTTACTTCTTCAAGAATGTAGTCTTCAAAGAAGAAAGTATGTTGGCTCTACTTCCTTTTATTAGAAAAAATCATTATTTTGGTCTTGCTAGTATTGACTTGCATCCCCACTGCTCTACAAAAATGCTCAAGGGCATATAAGTGCATTTGCAATCCATGGGCTAATTTAGAAATCAATACAATATCATCAGCATATAAAAGAAGCTTTATTACAAACTCCCCCAACCGAACACCATCTACACCTTGCAGATTTAGCCACTCTTCCAATTTATCAACATATAGACCAAAAAGAGTGGGGGATAGAGGACAACCTTGCTTGACTCCAATGTCACTTCTAAAGCTTTATGAAATACCTGCTGAGGTTCTAATTTTGACTTTCACTTCTTCATAAAATCTATGGACAACGGCTCTATAATGCACAAGAATTTCAAGTTCTTCCATTCTACGCCACAACTTATCCTTAGGGACTGTGTCAAATGCTTTTTTGAAGTCAACAAAGTAGCAAAATACTTCTTCTTTGTCCTCCCAAACCTTTTCAACAATGTGTCTCAACGTGATGCCATGATCCATTGTAAAATGTTTCGGCCTAAAACCCGCTTGTCCTCTTGCCCTCTTTTCTTTTACTTCTGCCCACTTGCTAATTCTGTCTTCTACCATGTTGCCGAAAAGCTTTGCAAACAAAGGATTGATCATAATTGTTCTATAGTTGGATGGATTATTAATGTCTCCACTTTTAAAGAGGGGTATTGCTAGGCTAGTTGTCCAGTCTCTTGGGAATCCTCGCTGAATGATGTTGTTGAATATTTTCATGATGTGCGCTACAAGAGCGTTCATTCCCCAATTTAAATACTCTGCTTGAAGTTCAACCAAGTCCTTTTCCTTTCCTGTTTTCAGCTTCTTAATTCCATTCTCCACCTCTTGTAATGTGAAGAGCTTTGAATTTGTGTTGATCCTGGGGGGACTCCGCCTCAGATCCTTTCTCATAAAATTGCCTTACATATTCAAACCATTGATTGACTGTAATATTAACCTCCTTCTCCATTAAAATAAAATAAATAAAATAAAATGGGATTACATGGACATTAACCGTCTTTATGCACAACCTCAAAATCAAAATCACCTAATTACACCAAAGGTGTTCTCTTTTAAAAGAGCTCACCACCGACTTTCGTCTACCTTTTTATTTTTTGCCGTTGATTTGAACGACACTTGTCATTATTTTTCACCGTTAATTCGACTCCATTTAATGAATGTATTTTTTTGCCATTGATTTTAACAACACTTGTCATTATTTTTCACCGTTGATTTGACTCTATTTAATGAATATATGGGCAAGCGAATATTATGCAACCGATGTGTGTGCCGCTGGTGTGTACGATCCTAGATGAAGGTGAGAATGCCCGACGTTTTTTTCATCTTAGAGATTTCCTGCTATGTTAGCCTTGCCAAGAAGCGATGCAACACCGAGTTATAAACCTACAACAATGCACACTCTCGCTCTGCATCCATCTCAGTGCCCGATTCTGCTTCAAAAGTGTCTTTGGTAGCGACCAAAACTATTGATTTGTACCAGTGGTCGGGAATCGAACAATGAATATCTTGCGGCCATCGCTAGGAGATCCCACCACTAATTCTTGACACAGGCACAACACCAATAACAACAAGTACCTTGAGATTGCCCTTGAAACCATTGCAGCATTGTAGCATTCCTTTTTACATTGTATAAATAATATTTAAGAAAATTCCACAGTGAAATTTCGCGTGTCAATATAAAAGTGCTGAAACTTCAGCGAAATAAAAAATGATACTTCCATATTGGACGAAATAACTAATCCTCATCCAAATTTGAATTAAATGTAATATTTATAGCCATTGGATTTTATCAGTGCTTTTATCTAAAGATTGAAGTTGAATTTTCTTGATCAAATTTGTATTGAATGTAATTTTCTTGATCATTGCTTTAGAATCCAAGGTGCAACATAATATTCCATCTATAAATTGATTATCACACTGACAAGAAATGTTATGTGTTGTTTTGGTTCAACATTTGTATGTCCTCTGCTATTTCTCTCTTCACAGCAGTGTGGACTTCACTGGCATTGTTTGTTATCTATGCATGTTATTCTTTTTCTCATTATTTGTATGAGGTAATGTATGTTTGCATGTGTTTTTGTGTGGGTGTTTATATGTTTGAGAGATGATCAAAGAAGTGGGAATGAAGGAGAGGAATATGTACATGTATGCTGGGATGAGCAAACTCATGGAAAGGAGAGAAGAGTTCCTCATTTTGTTTTGATCTTGGAATTATATGTGATTTACTTTCTCACGATTTGAACCCGCTTACCATCTAGAGCATCCATCCAAATCTATAGTAAGTTTTCCATATAAAATTGTGTTTCTGAAGGGTTGTAGATAAATCTGTAAATTGCATAAGGATGCTTTTTATTTGGTTTTATCTCAAACTTAGCATGATAGGAGATCTATGTCCTCATATTCGAACATGCCCAAATTGCTTACTCAAAACATACAGATTAAGCATCTATCTTAGGCTTGCCCATTGAAATCTACGGTATGTGTCGTCTTTATAACTTTTCTTTTTCACCATCGTTACGCTAGATCTATTTGTTTCCTTCTATTCCTTTTTTCATTGAGTTTGTGCAATATTCGTTATTCCTCCATTTATCATATTGATTTTTTATGTTCATTAATTTTGGCAGGATCCAAAGGAATGATTACCAGTAAGTGGGTATATCAAACATGGCAGAAGAGCAAGAGAAGAATCTAGCTCAGGTGTTTCTTCACAATGAACATGTAGGTTTCTTTCTCTTTTTCTAAGTTAATTAATTCCAGAATAATCAAAATCAGAATTGGTAGATTAGATTGCGATGTTTGACTGTTTGTAAGAGCCTTCATGAATACATATCATAAAAGTTGTCAGGCAATAAGGTTTCATATCAATTTGGTTTTATATGAAATGTATCTCATAAGAATTTGAACTTGCCCAAATTGCCCAAGTAGGATGAATAGATTAAGCATCTACGAAGGTTTGCAAGTAATTAGAGTTCTCAGTGCCTATCAAAATTTGTAGTATGTTTACTCTTTATACATTTTCTTTTTCATTCATCGGCTGGATTTATTTTTTTCTTTGCCTTTTTATTATTATTTATGTATGGTGTATGATGCAATATTTGTCATTTTTCCATTATGGGATAGATATATGATAATTAGTTTTGGTTGCTTACTAGCATGCACAGTGAATATGGCAGAATAAAAAGAGAAAAACCACGTAAATTCAAATTTTTAATGAACATGTAAATTTTTTTATTTACTTTTTTAAATAACTAAATGATGGGACCCAGCCCACTTGGCAACGCTTTTGTGCTTTATGTTATGTGTTGGATTGTTTACGTGGCGGTTGGATGGTGTTCTCCCGCGGTTCTGTAGGTTGGTGGTAGCTGGATATTAAATGCAGTCTTAAATGGCAGTACCCTGCCTCGGTATACTACTCAACTCTAATGTTTAACGCGTCTCTCGATCCTTCTTTGGTTATTGTTCTGTTGCGCCGAGGGTTTTGTGAGCTCTGCGTTGGGAAAACAATGGTTGCGCTGTGCTGTGGTTCCTTCGGCTCTGTAATGAAACTTGTGGGCAATGTGCTATGCTTTAACTGGTTCTGGGTGCTGTATGAGACCTTCGTTGCGTTTTTGGTTATTCTGTTCGTCTGTTCGAAAACAATTCTGTCTGGCTATGGAGGTTACTTGCCTGGTTTCGTGCTCAATCCTCGGTAAGTCACACTGATGCTTCATTGGTTATGTCTTCGATAGATTCACTGGTTGTTTGGCTTGCTTGTGGTTATCACTGTAACTTCGGTTGGTCGTATTTCGACTGTGACTCGAATTTAATCTCCCTGTTCTCTGTCATATGGCTTTCATTGTGCGGTCTCTGTATATGCTACTGGTTCTCTGAGTTTTTATTCCAAGTTCGATTTGTTGGTAATTATCTGGGTTCGTTCGCCTTCTCACGACGTGGTATTGACTGTGGCTAGAAGCACGGGGTTCTTCGGGATGCACCTTCGGATTTAACTCAGGTACATTATTTCTCCTTACTTCAATTCCATCCTCTCCTTGTTCTGGGTCTAACCCAACTTGCCCCTTTTCTCTCCAGTTGCTCAATGTCGTTCACTGTTCCAGATATGGCTTCTCTTCGCGTCCTCCAGGTAAGGGTTTCGTTTATCAGGTTAGTTTTCTTCTATAGGGTTTCGTTCTCTCTGTATTTTCTCTGTAACACACACTAATTTTACTTCTGGTTCCTTGCAGGTCCTTACAGGCGACCTGGGTGGCGTATTCTCCTGTATTCGACGGTATTTGGTTGCTTATATTCTGGGTAGGCCTGAAATTCGTTCTGTTTGTGAATGCTGGTTTCTGCTTGGAGGATGACCCGTCCGCTAGTTTGTTTGTCTGGTCACTGTATTGTTATTCTTTTGTCATTTTCCTTCTAGTTCAATTCCGTGTATAAAGATATGGGGTTCCAGCGTGACCCTGCTTGCTGGTCTGTCACAAACCCTAACTCAGGGTTTTTCTTTTGACCTGGGATTTTTTGTAATTTGACTGTATTTGCATCCGCCGTGACTAGACTGGTCTCTATCTATGCAATGGGACTCAGCCCTACCGACTGTTGCTGTAGATTGTTATTCTAGACAATTTAAATGAAATTTTGATGGAAAAAAAAAGTGTATGGTTATTTGTTACCTTTGACACATTCGCTTGTCCTTCGTTTATGTTGCTGTGCATTCGAACGTATTCGCTTGTCCTTCGTTTATGTTGTTGTGTGCTTGAATGTGAGCGTGACTGGTTGTCTTATTTGGTTGCTGTTTACTGAACACTGTAAATTGATAACATTGCTCCACCGCGTGCGTAAATAAGTATGTGACTGTTTGTCTGATGACTCAGAATTCGTTTAAAATTCTATCTGCTTGACTTAGATTCGACTGTGAATTATGCTTGTACAGTAGCCATGACAATGTGATGATCTATAATGATACAGTAGTCTATTAGATGATGAAAATGTAAATGAAGATCAACAAATAATTATACAGACAATTTCGATGGACAGTACTTCTCTGGTTTTGAATGCTTGATAGTTTCTATTTATGAATTCACTCAACTTCTTCTCTTCTGAACTGAACCCCTCTCTGTTACATGTATTTTGACTTTATAGCCCTCTGTTTTCAGTTGATGCTTGCAGTTGGTTTAACTGTTACCAAAATAGTTACATAACTTCTATTTCTTTCCATCACTATAGTCATCTGGCATTCCAAGACTTGTAGGAACAGTTGATGGTTATTTTTCCTAATTACATAAACTACATTTTAATTAACAACCGAAACTACAGTAATCCTAAACTGGAAAATAAAAGAGACACCTAGCTTTTGCTGATTTGTAAAATAAAATAAAAGAAAAATTATTCCCAATAGAATTTGACAGTTCAATAGACTCTCGCTTGTGAACCTGGTTGGAGTTC
>APFE031646603.1:0-19012 GCA_000404065.3 Pinus taeda | reverse complement strand
CCCTTCTTGAAAGGGGTTGTGGCTTGTTGAGCTGTGGAGAGCTCTGTTGTAGCTGTGTTGGACATAGGGGAGACTTTCATCCCATGTGCATGGATGCTTCAAGTTTTACATTCGCAGAATGTGTACAATCATCTGTTTGACAACCTCTGTTTGGCCATCAGTTTGGGGATGCAAATTCATGGACTTAGTGAGTTTTGTATCCAACATCAACCAGAGACTTGACCAAAATGCACTCAGGAATCTGTTGTCCCGATCTAAGATAATGCATTGTGGGATCCCAAAATGTATCCACACTCACTGAAAGAAGAGATTAGTAGTGGCCTTCACTGAGATACTCTTCTTGCAGGCCGCCATGATAACCATCTTAGAGAATTTGTCGACGACCATGAAAACACAATAATTGTCATGCTTAGTAGAAGGAAGGCCTGACATATAATCCATGGAGATAGATTCCCAAGGCCGACTAGGAGTAGGTAGAGGAGTATACAGGCCTTGCTTCTTGATGGCTGGTTTGGCAATGGCGTAGGCGGTGCAAGATCTAATTCAATTCCCAACATCCTGATGAAGTTTCAGCAAATAAAAATACTTTTGCAATACTGCCACTATTTTCTCTACTTCAAAATGTCCAGTGACCCAACTGTAGTGTGCTTCCCAAATCATCTTGGCACGCTCACATGAAGGAACACATATGTGTCCCAAGTGGCATAACATTGCATCCTGAAGGTGAAAATTTGGTAATTTCTTCCCTTCACACTTAAATATTTGAACAAACTAATAGGCCGGTTTGGGATGTTTTCAGCCCATCTAGTTTCCCTAAGAACACCGTTTAGGGCCTCAAACCGACTCCAGAATTTTAGGACCCAAAAAACTGCCAAAGTTAGTAAACTGTGCTATAGTTAAGGAAACCGAAAAACTAAAAGAGGCAGTGTCAGAGGTTCAATTGGAATAGGTGGGTGGCCACCAATATCCACTTGGATCATCGCTCATTAAACTACTACTAACATTATCAAACTTTAGGGTCCATGCAGGTGCTAAAGTGCTAATATCTACCATAAAATTCTCCTAATTATCTAGCATGGAGCACATGAGTAGGATGGCTCTAATATTATCATATAGAGTGATTTTGACAGATGAACACTGACTGGTAATTACATTAAATTCATTTAAGTGATTCGAAACTAAAGCACCCTGTTCAATCTTGAGATTGTATGATTTCTTCATTAGGAACACTTTGATTGTTGTCATGTTCTTCTCATACAAGTCATGCAACTTTTTCCATCGACCTTTTTCTATATTCTCCTCAATGACATTGAATTACACCTTCTACTATCTTCTCCTCAATGACATTATAGTACACGTTCCACTGTCTTCTCCTTAATGACATTGAAGTACACATTCTTTGTTAGGTACTACCAAATTTTAGCAATGGATTTCTTTTCCATCTTCTTCCAATCTTCATTTTCCATCATAAGATTATATCCTTCAAGATCAATATATCCTCCATATTAGATTTTGATAGGGTGAAATTAGCCCCATTAATTTTCTCCATATCACTCATTATAGTCTCCATATTGCTTAATAGACCTAGAAACAAAAACCAAATTTGATACTGATTGTTAGGAAAAGACAAAAATAAATAATATTTTGATAAAAAAATAAAATAAACAATGATTAAGAACCACAACACCAAAAATTTATGTGGAAAACCCAATAGTCTACTCGGAAAGCCCACGAGGAAAAGATCAACAACTATTTTTACTACTATCAATAATAATTACAAGCGCCTTCTCTTGTGAGCTCAACTCTCAATTACTTAATTATCAATATTGAATGAACTCAATCTTATTTATAGAATAATTATCCATTATATTCTAGGAGAATCCTTTGTTATATTGAAGAGAAGTTTCCCTTACATTGTAGAAGTATTTGTTACATTCTATAAGAAATTTGAGAGAAAAACAAAATTAAAAATATTTACAATCCCATTCAACCATATTTGAACTCACACTTAAATATTTTCACTCATATTTAAATATTTGCATGCAATGTTATTAACTATATTTGGACTCACACTTAACAATCTTAGTGTAAAGTAGCCTCTTTTAGGAGATTATTCACCATTTACAAAGAGGTCACATGTCTATAATCATTAATTCCCATGCTCGGGTATAGATATGACTACTGGCATAGTTGCGGCAAAGGCCAACTTCATCAATACCAATACCACAAAATTGAAGGATAGTAAAGTAAGATTCAACCTAGTGGAAAACCAGTCAATGCTTTCTACCGCTACGTCAAGGTTGTGAAGTTGGAGTCAGGGTTAAATTCAAATCAATCAACGTCAAAAGTCAAGCAGGTTATGAAGCCGCTTCAATTTAGTTTAAAGAAAAATAGTAACTTCAAGGTGAAGTTGTAGGGGTCCAAGCAAGACTGTGACCCTTAGCAATTGCCATTGAAATCAAGGCCATCTGTTGACGAAGTGGAGAGAGTAGTAGTGTGTTGATAGATAGACCCATGTGAAGGAGGAACCCAAGCAGAGGATCACAGAGGCTCATGAAATCAGGGTTTAAATTTGAATTCGTCATTTCTCTTCAAAATCTCTCTAGCTTATCAGAGAAAGACATACAATTATTTCCCATTCAAATGAAAATTAAGATTAAAAATTTCTTGTCAACTTTGAAATGAAAATTATTTTTGACTTTGTCATATTAAAGGTAAAGAAATTTTTCATAATATGTTCTATGTGTCATTAATTTTATGTCTTTTTCCTTTCTTTTCTTTACTACTCATTTTTCTATACAGCAAAAAATTAAAAACAAGAATATTAACAAATTTTCCCCATATCATGATAGTTAAGAAAATAAATGTTATCATTTTATGCAATGTAATCCTATTTTTATGGAGCTCATGCATGCATGTATAACTATTTATTGAACTTTCCTACCAAACACTCTTATTGCTTGCATTTACTGCTTGCTCAACTTACTTGGATTTATGATTATTACTTGCATCTCTTCATTATACCTACTAATAGGAAGATGTATATTTTCCTGTAGATTCACAACTCATGTAATGTACTAGAACACAAAACAAGAATCTACTCAATTATTTAAACAACAGAAACCAATAGATGGATGAAAACAATAATCAACAAGACGAAGATAATCAATGGCACATAACACAAAAATTTATATGGGGAAAGTCACTGCTCAAAACCTTGATTTTCTGTTGCATTAATAAGAAGTCTGAGTGATAATACAAATCTTGTTCTCACTAGAAAAATTCCTACACAAGTATGATCAACTCTCTACCTCACAAGCCCACTTTAGCCAACACTTAGCCAATACTACTGCCTGCCAAGCCCCTATTTCCTTGCGTTGTTCCTATGAGGATTAGCCCATATTTAATTGGGAAATCCTTCCTCCATAACTGCACAATCCAAATCTAGGTCCTCTTCTGATTACATGCATGATCTGTACAACTCGGATCATTTTACAACTGATAGTACACTATCCCTGCACTCTAGTCTCAACTGGGTCTTTCTCTGAAATGACATGCATGAGTTTCTCATGAGGGAATCTTCAGTGAGATGGAGTAGCACCTAAGGATGCACTAGTGCACAAACTCACTACTAATCCTATACTAGTTCCACAAACAGTTAGAACTAGTTTAACTGTCTATAACTCAGTCAAATTGAGTTATCTAATTATAACTCAAATAAACTCATCCCGGGCCCCTAAAATTTAGGGAGAACATATACATGACTATAGAAATACTTCCAACTCGAAATTCCTAAGCTACTTAAGTTAATTAAACTTAATTAACTATTTACAAGTTGCTCTGAGAATATAATTCGATTTTGACTCTTAGTTTAATTCGAGGACAAGTTAAACTAGAATTTCTTGGTGTCATTTCTCAACAGAAGACACAACAAGGGGTACTAGGCATCAAAATCGTTTCAATGTAGGTTTGATTCATACTGAGTAAGTATTATTCAATTTAAGCATTCAATTTTGTTGACAAAAAATAACATTATTTCTATGTTCTTTTGCATATGGTGTTATACATCATAACGCACGTGTGCACCAACCATTGGGCTTATAATTATCATCACAAAATATTCTTTGTAAGTTATATTTATTTTGTTGAAAATTGCATTATTGGAGTTTTAAATAATTGTTATTTTTCACTTTTATTGGACATTACAGTGATATTCATACAATAATGCTATATTTTTATTGTCCTTACAAAATTCATTGCATTATTTTAAACAATTGGACCATTTATCCTCTAAGAACCTATAATAAAGGAGAATAGTTTCATTGTGTTTGAAGAATGGTTTCTAGGAGATGAAAGAGTAAAATGGTCTTATTGAATTTCTTCCATATGATCCCTATATATAATATAAATAAATGGTCTAATTGAATTTCCTCCATATGATTCCTCTATTTAAAGTGTAGGTAAATAGTCCTATTAAATTCCTTCCATATGAGTCCTATTATATTTTTCAATACTAGTGAATCAATGCCAAACCAATGCCATATATATGGACTTGTTCAAATGTACCTAGAGTTTGATCTAGTCTATAGAATTGACAGAATAAGAGGCGTGATATATGAGATACACAAGAAATTTTAAGTTATCTTTTGTTTTTTTTTGTTTTTAAGTTAGGAAGCATTTGTATTACTCAATTATAATGAAACATACATCTTGCTTATGTTTATTGGCCTACCACTAGGGAAACAAGACTAAGAGCATAACAAAAAAACGTTTTTCCATTTGAACAAATTTAAACTTGAGGATAAAAACCAAAAAGATCAACACCTAAGAGTGAAGAGATATATAACAAAAAAGAAAGGAGAGGAATCTATTTAAATGAAGAAACCACTTGAATGGTATCAAGTATTTCATCCTCCTCTTGAGAGGTTGATAACTCTAGTTATACAAGATTTTTGGCTAGAATCACGACCCTATTAATTGGCTTCCTCACCTACTTTTTCATTTCATCAATCCACAAGAGTATCTCCTATTTGGTTTCATAGGGATTTATTGAAACTTTGCCAATGATGGTTTAGTGAAAATTTATTTTTAATTTTCATATGAAAGGAATAGTTTCTTTTAACTTGTCAGTATCAAAAAGAAAAAAAAAACTCTTCAAATTGAAATGTAACCCTTCCCTTCAAATTTGATCCCTACATGAGATTGGGGTGCTTGAGAATGTGTTGTTGTTCATGGATTTTGATCAAAGAACAAGGCATTATGGAAGATGATCACCAAAAAATAGTGATTGCATGTGTCGTTTGTGGCACATTGTTCCGGGTGTTGAATGCCATCTCCATTGCTTTATTCTTTGTTGTCAATTGGTGAAACTCAAGAATATACAACTGTTATTTTTTCTTTTCCCTAGGAAATGACCATTGTTTCTTCAAGTTCTGCAATTGAGTATTGTTTCAAGTTTTTTTTATATTACTTGTAGCTTGCGTGGTTGTAATTTTTCTAGTAGTTGTGGTAATTTCTTGGGGCACTAGATTTATGATTTTTTAGATTAAGATACAATTAGGATGACATTTAACATGGCTGGCACAAATTTACTTTTGGAATTTTATGCTATGGTGATTTGGTGGAGAACTAAGTGGCAAAGTTCACTAGCTATTGTAATACTTCTACTTGAGGCCATTTTATTACTTTGTGGATATGAAATTTCAGTGGTTTATGTAACAATATGAAGGAATGCATATTCAACTTCTAGATTTTTCTTTGGTGTTTCAGCAATAGCTCTAACAATCAACATGATTTTTATATGTAGATTTTTTTCTTATTGAGCAGGCCTAGATGAGTATGTTTAAAGGTCCCATAAGTTTGCTTATACAAATGGAATTGGAGTTGATGCAATTGCTTGTTTATCATATTTTTTAAATATTTTCATACAAAAACCATCAAATCCAAATATAGAGATTAATAGAAGTTTTCTAGCTAGATATTCTTGTGGGGATGACGGAAAAGTGTTTTGGATTCATTGAAAATAATAAAACACATTGAGCATAGCCAACTCAATATGAATTGTAGTGATTTTGTTAGAAGTGGCTAATATAACAAATCAAAACACAACCATGTGAACATATAAATCCAAGACAACTTTTCAATAGTGACATTCAATGCCAAAGATGATCCATGGTAGATTATAACTAGGAGTGTGCACCAACTGAAGAGGATGTGAAACATAAGTGGATCATGGACCAACAAAATTTTTTTGTGAAAATATAGAGAAAATAGAAGAAAAAGACAATATACATGTCTTGTGTTATTATCTCTTATTGATGTATGTAGTAGCACAACAATATATATATATATATTTTTTTTATGTAAAATCATTCATGAGTTTGCATAGTAAGAAGTGTTGTAATAAAAAATGGGTTCTAGCTACATGTTTTTCTCCATTACTTGTTTATTGAGCGGTGCACTATAAGTCTTGATTCACAAGTTAGATAATTTAAGACTAAGATGCATACATTCCATATCCATACTACTTACCTAGATAACTTGCAAGTACAACATATGGAACCTATGTATCTTGGTAGATGGAAGTAGATTCACAGGATAGTAAATTCGATAGTCTTCATGGTTAGATTGATGTTAGGTCTTGGAGTTTAATAGGATTTCTATTGATATGAGGTATCCATGGTATATTTGTTTTCAGTTGGTACATGATGATAGTTCTTCAAGTGAATTAGAAGCATGAACACTTTCTATGGTAGTACCGAGTTACATAGTTCTCACTTGAGAAACCGAGATTGGTTGCAAGATGAATTTTTGGATAAGAATGATAAATTTATAGTAGGGAGGACATAAAGGTCATGAATGTAGTAGAGAGTCTTGGTTGTGGAAACAATAAAGGTTGAATGATGATGGAAAACAAAGGTAAAAATTATGTGGGCTCGAAATAAGGCTAACTCATGACAATGTTGTAATTGGATTCATCCATTTTAGTTATAGAAAGTCTATGGTGTTTCGATGTACTAGTCCTTGAAGGGTTTTTTACCTGGTATATCTATGAGATGGAGTGTGCATGTACCCACATCTATGTAACATGGAAATGGCATATCATTGTAAGACCTGAAGAGGCATGCATACCCCTTTATCATGTGTCCATGATAACTTGGATGTTGTATCTAGTTTAGTTCAGTAAACTCTGTTAGTGAGTTATTTAACACTTGGAGGAGTGGGCAATGTGTAGACTAGATACACTTGAGTGGACCATATATTGGTTGTATACTCTAGGAGGCAAAGTTTTTACATTCAAGGGGAGTTCATCAATATATTGAATAAATCATGTATTCAAAGGAAATCTTAGAAGACTAATGGTTAGATTGGTTAGGTTCCCATGCATTCTAGTGAACGGTTATTCCTTTATATGGAATACGAAATTGTTTATGCTTGCATGACTAAGGTATGAGGTGAAAGTGTCAGGTTGGACCAAAGGTAGACTTTGCTAATCAAGAGGTTCTTCAAGTTATAGTGAAGCATTTACTATAGAGGAAAATATTTTGAAGACCAAACTGATGAAGATTAAGACAAGTAGTTGTTCAGGGGGGTTGTTGGAGTATATAAATCCCACTTGTCTTATGTATGTGATCATGTTTATTTAACTATTTAGATTATTGGTCATTATTGGGTGGAATTAGTTCTCTACGTAGAGAGTATGTTCCTAGTTTTTAGGGAGTGGTTGGAACTAGTTGGATGTAAGGTATTCTCTCCAACAAGAGAATTCCTAGATTGGTGTGTTGGTGAGATATTGTCTCAATTGGTAGATAAGATAGTGGAACTATATTAAGCCTAAGTTTCTTTTATTCATATTTGTACTTTTACATTGTCAATACAAATCTCTTAACAATTTTGTGTGTTAATAAGTGTCTACTCTCCCATCCTAACAATTTAAATGACATGGATGGATTATACATGAAATCATCCACGTGTGTATTGAGTATATGGAGGATCGATAATTAGGGAATGACTTGATAATATATTTGATCATCAATGAACACAGATCCAATTTTTTGTCAAACTTCATTTGTTTGAAAATTAAGGAAGGTATTATTGCCTCTTAAAATGTGGAACCAATTTAATATTTCAAAATGTCTTTTAATATTGTGAATCCTCCATAAGATTAAATTAAAACAATTATCCTAGGGAAAGGTATTGTCGTTACACTTACTATATGGCTTCAACCTCTAGTATGCCTTCCGAAACCAAGCCACAACAAGACATGTAGACCCTAAAAAATCCCATACAAAAAATATCATACAACCATGGGAAAAAGCTAGACCTATTATTGCAGGTTGAGGATGTGTGCCAAAGAAACTCACTGTAAAAAAGCCCCAAGTTTGGTGCTAAAAATCAACAACTCAGCTAAAGACCAACCTACACCTTAGACACTAAGGAAGGGGATCAACTAAAAAAAAACCATGATAGGTAGAAACAAATACACATGCTCTCATTTTCCAATTTCCCCACTGACCATCCTGCAACTTAACCAAATTAACTGAAGCAAAACAAGACTTAAGAACCACACAATTTTACCTATTGCCTAAAAAGCTCATAAAATTTGGAAGTTCATTGTAGCTGCTCCATAGTACGTACTTAATTTGATGAATCTCCTCATTGCACGATGTGGTCCTTCAACACTTCTCATTGCTCAAAACCATTCAAATAAGTGATCCACGACTGCATGAGTTTTTTCATCTAGCCTCTAAGGACCTTCGCCCACCTCATCAATACCTGTAAATTCCTGGAAGTGAATTTCCATGTTTGGATTCAGAATGTTCATGCACTCCACATGCTTGAAGGCCTCGACCAACCCATAATCCATCTTCCACTGTCGTTTCATTTGCGTAGACAAGTGCATTTTAATTTCCACGAAACTTAATATTTAAGTTCGTTAGGGATATGTTACCACGCCCCTTGACTTATTAGATAGGTGGGGCGGTGCGAGCGTGTCCCCCACTTTCAATCATGATTGTCACCCCATCTGGGTAACTTATATATTAATTATTTTTATCATTACTAGTAATAATAATAATAATAATTTTAAATAAAGTTAATTTAGTTAATTATTATGATTTTTTAAATTTTAGTAACATTAGATGTATGATGAAATAGGTGTTTTGATGCTTATTATAGATTGATTCCTATTAACATTTACCAACCATTTAAGTTATATAGCTTGATTCTTATTGACATTTACCAACCATTTAATTTATATGGCGTTTTAACATCTTGAGATGTATGATGAAGCAAGTGTTTTGATGGTTCTTATGGATTGATGTTTGCCAACCATTTAATTTAGCAGTTGTCTATAATGCGACTTTTTGAAAGTCTTTCCGGCCAGTTTTTCCAGTTAAAATCCGGTAGCAATTTATTGGAATCGCAAGTCTGATAGCTAGTTTCTGCACAATCAAAGCGTCCCAGGGGGTTTTCAGGGTGCTGAATCCAAATATGCACTTAAAAAACCATTTTAACTGAAAGAAATCAAGATTTAACCTCAATTTCTTTGACCGGATTCCGTCACCAGAATCTCAAAAAAATCGCATTATAGACAACTCCTTTAATTTATATGGTTGCCCTACTTATTATTATGGTGATAGGTATCTCTATTTTAAAATAAAAGTTCCACAATATTAATTTAATTATCAATAATTATTAAATATTTTAAAATATTTTTAATAATATTCACAAATCAACAATTAAAATTTATTTTTAAAATAATTATACTCTATTTACTCTTTTAATAATTATCACAATAAATCCATGTAAATATCTATCCACCATTTAATTTATAAAAGGGCCTTATCACAATAAATCCATGTAAATATCTATCCACCATTTAATTTATAAAAGGGCCTTAATTATATAAAATTGAATGTATGTGTTTTTTTTATGGAAATATTTTGGAGAGGCTTATAACGGAACAACAGCACAACAGTAACGGGAATGACACCGTTAGGGTCGAAACTGATATTTTTAACTACCAACAAAGGTTTAGGGTTTGGGATTTGCTCATATACAACAAAGGTTTAGGGTTTGAGATTCGCTCATATACAACCAATCGTTTTCTCTTTTTGATTTTCTTTCTCCTCCCTTTTACGCTGAGATCACGATGGAAGATGATATGATTATGGAGGATGATGTGCCAGAAAGTGGAACTGCCGATTCTGTAGATTATACGAGCATGGAGGATGATGTTGAAGAATATGGAGACGAAGATGATACGAGTGAGGATGGGAAGAGCCATGGTCTAATTGAGAAGAGGCCAAGGTTGGAGAATTCCAGCGACTACTTGCAGCAACTATGTTTCAGAGAAACTATCTGTAAACATCATGCTATCAGGTTGAAGCCATGCCATACTTTCGCAGGCCCCTGGAATGCAACGGTAATAATTCACGGGCTAACAGAAAATCAGTTCTTTATATATTTGCCTGCGCATGTAATGTGATTTACTAATTCCAAAGCATGAAATGCATGTGGTGTCTGTATATCAGAAGATATATCAGATGATCACACCAGATGGGGAGCCTCAGATCATCACCTCGATTGCAGTATCGGATAAATTGGTGTTTGTGATGGGAATGTATGGATCAGTTGTGGCAATTAGTAGGGGTAAGTTTATATTTTGTTTAGTATTTAGGAATATTTTAGAATTTGATTATATAAATTTTTGTATTCAAGTTTTTGTGATCTATAATGAATTATTTGTAGTATGGTGATGTGATCTATAATGAATTAAATAAAGTTTTTTGGTGGAAATCACATGACCATAAGTGTGGTTCATCATCAGGATTAGATGAAGAGGCAGACCAACAAATGTGGTTCATCATCACTAACAAATGTGGTTAATGTGATCCATAATGAATTAAACAAAGTTTTTTGGTAGAAATCACATGACCATAAGTGTCGTTCATCATCATGATTAGATGAAGAGGCAGACCAACAAATGTGGTTCATCATCACTACCAAGACCATGGCAAAAGGCTTAAATAGAGAAAACCACACTTATCATGATCTGCTTCTTCATCTGAATAATAAACTACACTTGTACACTTATTGGTTCAAAACTCTTTTTTAATAATCATATTTAGATTTCAGATATTCTTGAAATTTATATTAAAAGTATTTTATATTTTATTTTAAATTTTATAAATATTTAAAAATTTGTTTTTTATTATTTAAGTCTATAATATAAATAAATTATTAAGTAAATTTAAAATTTTCAAAATCTATAACCTAAATAAATTAGATATTAAATTAAAAAATATTAAAATATAAAATGAAAATAGTAATGCCATAAGATAACACGTGATTTTTTGTTACTTAAACAGAGAACCCTAAAAAAATATATGAAGTCAGGCCCAAAGTTAACAACCGCGTGATCTGCTCTAGTCTGGCTTACGACCCGGATCAAGACTTGCTGTTTATATATCTGAAAAAGTTTTCCCAGAATATCGAGTCCAGGCCTATAGTCGCCTTTTATCGCGTCATGGTTGAGTAAGTTTCCTTGAGTTAATTTTGTTAAATTAGGGTTGATCGTGGATTTTGAAATATTTTAAAATGGGATGGTTATGAGAATTTAAATAATTTCATAGCAAGATATTTTTAGAATGATATAAGAATTTTGATTATAGATTGATAGATAAGATTTTAAAAGTATTAATTTAATAGATTAATTTTAAAATTAGATAATAGAGAGAGTTTAAATATTTGATTTGCTTTAAAAATATTTTTTTAAGAATATAATATAACATAAGAATCATATCATATTTGAGGATGTTTTTTCAATTTGCAATTAACATAAAAATACTTATAGATGTTTTCAAGAATTTCTTCATATGGTTAGAGACATTGATCTAATTATTGATGAACGAACTATAATATGATTATTTAAAAAGATATAGTTGTTGAATTATGATATTCAAAAAGATATAGTTTGTTGAAGGAAGTTTAGAACAATCTAATGTGATTTTATAATATGATTATTCAAAAAGATATAGTTTGTTGAAAGAAGTTTTGAACAATTTAATGTGATTTATCCTCAAGACGAAGTTAGAAGGTTTATCTTTTTAATGAACCATATTAGATGGTTTGAAACATTGATCGATAAATTATAATATAATTATTTAAAAAGATATAATTTGTAAGAGAAAATTTTGAATAATTTAAAGTGATTCATTTTCAAAACAAAATTAGATGAACCACATTAGACAATTCGAAACATTAATCAACAAACTATAATTCAATTATAAATCACAAAAATCTAAAATCAAACCATATATTTGAAACATGGTATAAAAATAACTATAAACCAACTTAATCAATAAATAATTTTTGGTCCAGATCAATCTAAATCCAACAAAAGGGATGATATGTATCCTCAAGAAGGGATGATATGTATCTTCAAGGGGCGTTGGCGGGTTGCGGGTATTGACTATGAATGAACCAACAAAAGAAAAACTATAATATGATTATTCAAAAAGATATAGTTGTTGAAGTATGATTATTCAAAAAGATATAGTTTGTTGAAGGAAGTTTAGAACAATCTAATGTGATCTTATAATATGATTATTCAAAAAGATATAGTTTGTTGAAAAAAGTTTTGAACAATTTAATGTGATTCATCCTCATGACAAAGTTAGATGGTTTATGTTTGGCGGGTTGCGGGTATTGACTATGAATGAACCAACAAAAGAAAAACTATAATATGATTATTCAAAAAGATATAGTTGTTGAAGTATGATTATTCAAAAAGATATAGTTTGTTGAAGGAAGTTTAGAACAATCTAATGTGATTTTATAATATGATTATTCAAAAAGATATAGTTTGTTGAAAAAAGTTTTGAACAATTTAATGTGATTCATCCTCATGACAAAGTTAGATGGTTTATGTTTGGCGGGTATTGACTACGAATGAACCAAAGAAAAACTATAATATGATTATTCAAAAAGATATAGTTGTTGAAGTATGATTATTCAAAAAGATATAGTTTGTTGAAGGAAGTTTAGAACAATCTAATGCGATTTTATAATATGATTATTCAAAAAGATATAGTTTATTGAAAAGAGTTTTGAACAATTTAATGTGATTCATCCTCAAGACAAAGTTAGATGGTTTATGTTTTTAATGAACCACATTAGATAGTTTGAAACATTGATCAATAAATTATAATATAATTATTTTAAAAAGTATAATTTGTAAGAGAAAATTTTGAATAATATAAAGTGATTCATTTTCAAAACAAAATTAGATGAACCACGTTAGAGAATTCAAAACATTAATCAACAAACTATAATTTAATTATAAATTACAAAAATCTAAAATATATGGTATAAAAATAACTATACACCAACTTAATCAATAAATAATTTTTCGTCCAGATCAATCTTGAGCGAAAATCCAATGGAAGGGATGATGTGTATCTTCAAGAATCGTCTCATCGTGGAGACGCAAATCGATCTTCCACATCGGTGGGCATTGACTACGAATGAACCAACAGAAGAAAACCTAGATACGCCAGCCGGGTGACATATCGAATCCCATTCCAAACTATTTCTTTACTATCAATTCAAGAACAATTACTTTTCAGTTATTTTTTATTTGGTTGGTCACATTAACTAACACAAATAATTTCTTTTCATTATTTTTAAATAACCCGTATAGTTATAAATTGTTGTAATGTTACTTTGATTTTGGATTTATAGGGTGAAAGCCAGATATTTTTTTGATCTAATTTTTGTTGTTGTTGTGTTATAATATGATTTGGTGAAGATTTAGGATTTTTACTTTAAAAATATTATGAATATTTTAATATTATTTATATTATTTGGAATGTTTTATAGATTAATGAAATCTTTTATTTTAAAGAATAGTTTTGATAAAATTGTTTATAGATAAGATATTAAGAGATATTTAATAATTTTTTTTAAATATAAAATGTATAATTATTTCTCATATACACAAGTTTATCAATTTGGCATTAAAAAATACTCTTTTTTATTTTATTTTATTTATATTTAGAAGTGGGATGAACATTCTCTCGAATTATAGGATCATTATGATTAGCTTGTGGCTAAAAAGGATATTATAAAGCAATGATAAAAGAGTAAACAAAAAGCCATGATAGAGAGTAATAGGTTGATCTAAGTTTAAGATATACTTTTTAATTGTTTACTGCCTTGTTATTATCATTATGGTTGTGGATAGGTGTCTCAATAATATGATTGGGAAGGAGTGTCACAAGTATCCCAATAATATAATTAATCCCTTTTCTTGTTCCATTGACTTTAGAAAATATTTTGACATTCTTACTAGGAAAAACTTTTCGAAGAGGCTCGAAGAGATAATGGTTCATCTAAGGGATGCTATGATCAAGTTGTATGAGAATGTAATTGTTATATTTAGGACCATTGAGGGTTGGTTAGAAGAATTTATTTGCAATATCAGTGTCAAGCAAGTGTGTCCCTTGTCCTTACCCTTTTTGACATATACATTGATAAACAAGAAAAATATTTGTAGGAAGAGTTGGCCACACACTTGTATAGTGATCACTTTTATAATATCGTTCTTTTGGCCAAAAGTCCTTGTGATCCTAGAAAGAAAACAAAATTCCTCTAGGACTTTTAATCCAAGGTAGGTATGATTCTTAATATTGACAAAAAATGGTCATGATAATTAAATCCAAAAAGCTCAGATATGACTTTGTCCGTACCCTTTTTTACATATACATTGATAAACAAGAAAATTGTTTGTAGGAAGAGTTGGCCACACACTTGTATAGTTATCACTTTTATAATATTGTTCTTTTGGCTAGGAGTCCTTGTGATCCTAGAAAGAAAATAAGATTCCTCTAAGAATTTTATTCCAAGGTGGGTATGATTTTTAATATTGACCAAAAATGGTCATGGTAATTAAATCGAAAAAGATCACATGTGACTTTGTCATATATGACAATAAAAACAACTAGGAGGGAGTTTCTTCATACAAACATTTTGGAATCGATATCTATCATAAACTCAATTGGAGTTATAGCATTGAGAAAAAGACAAATGAAGTAAAACTTAATATGGACATAACAATAGATCTTTGGATATGGGATTAAAAAAAAATCTCTTTAAGACTCTTGTGACCCTTGTTATTTTATATGGATGTGAGCTTTGAGAATGCAATATCCCTAATGAGTTATGGTGAAAGATAAAATAGATATAAAATATTTTTATAACCTACAATCTCAAGAATAAATGAAATACACCCTATTCTAGCCTCATCATTCAAGCAAGCCTTTCCCCCATTGAAGAGGCATGATTATGACTCGGCATCTTGTTTACAGAAGAGGTTAAACAACAAGGAAGGCAAGAGAATTTCAAAAATTGTTTCTAACTTTACCTAAAACCACTATGTTCATCTCAAGTAAGGATGTCTAGTCTTGCTAGACCATTGAGTGATAGAGGTGGGGATTATTTTGCAAAATAATGATAATATAAAAAAATATTATTAAGAAATTGTGAGGTTGAGTTAGAGGGAAAATGGAGACTATGATATTATAAGGTGGTGATTAACCCAAATCTTAAAATTCAAAGGTATCTCTATATTTCAGTTAGTGTAAAGAAGAAACTAAAAAAACTACTAAAATAAGAACAAATTCTAATGAGTTCCATAGTGAAACTCAACATTAATCAATTGCGGAAACACCTTGGGATGAAAGAGTCTTTCACCTCTATTACACTAAGAGGATTGAAGATGAAATGCACTTTCTCTTATATTCTTTAGTTTATAATCCACTTAAATTTAATTTCAAAATATTTGTCACACTACCAACTTTATCAACCTTTTAATTCAATAAAACTATTGTGATTCTTGAATACTTAAAAAATAATAATTTCAGCATAGATATAACATTTTAAATAATTTTGAATAATTTCTTACATTTTTGATAAATCATTTTAGTCATATGGATTTAATGATGATGATGATCATTGATAAAATCTAGGTAGAAGTTTACATTTTAAAAAATTTCACTCATTTTAATGATTTACAATTAGTACAGTGATATAAATTAAATAGTTGGTAAATGTAAATAAATTTCAAAATATTTATATTATGATACATCTCATATTATTAAAATTCTAAAAATGAACTAACCATATTTTATTATAAATTAATATTTTTATATATAGTTTTTTCCTAGAGAAAAATTGTAATTTTATTAATGAAAACAAAATTACATGTTGCATATGCTGAGGTACATTACATCGGCAAGTCAATGACTGCAGATCTGAAGTTCAATAAAAACAAACTAATGTACAAATGGTGAGAAAAGTCATGATTTTCTCCTTTTTTTTCTCAACCTTGTGCCATTCCCCTTGTGACGACATCGTAGATATAAGTGCAAGTGGATTGTCAGCATCAGGTTGAGAATTGTCCTTATCAAATTCAGAGGTGTCTAAATTATGTAGTCATTTTGATCCACTGGAATCCATTGCATATGGCAACTTTTCTAGCTGTGATTCCATAGGATCTTGTGGAATTAACTCCTGTACTTCTGTTTCTTTGGTCATCTGATTGTTCTCATTAGGTATGGGTTTTTCCACAACTTCTTCCTCCTCATCAGGTCATGGGGGGGGGGGGGGGGGATTGCCAACCCTTGGGTTGTTTCCTTGTTTTCATCCTTCTTCGGGTGTCTTTTTTGGCTTTAAGGCACATATTTTGTAGTGTCTTTTTTGACCACAAATTCTATATCTAAAGGTTGTGTTTACATAATCTAATATCCGTGTCCTTTTTTTGTTTGTGAATTAGTGGAATGTGATATGGTAAGCCTTTCTTGAGATCAATTTCCACACAAATTCGTGTGAATGTGAAAATTATTTCCTCTAATATTTGTGTGCTTATTTTAATATATCTCCCAATGATGTTGCCAATACCAATAAGGACTTGGGTGTCCCAAAAATCTAATGGGAGGTTGTGCAGATGAACCCATACTAGCATCTTGGAATCTCCCATAATATTTGCATCGAATTTTGGAAAGCAAGGTGTGATGAAGAGGCCCATGGATCCCCAGAACCATGGTCCTACTTGTAGGATAATGTCACTTGCCTCCGATGAAAGGAATTTGACAATGAAGAACCCCTTGTAATAGAGGTGTATTTCACATTGAACAATCTAGTTAGTGAAAATCCAATGAAAGAGCTGAATTGGTTTTGGCAAAAAATAGTTGAATCAATAGATAATGGCTTGTGATTCAAATGTAACACAATGCTCATCTATTTCTGGAATATCTATATTTAGTTTCAGAGTATAATCCAGTTGCTCGACAATATATGGACTGGGGTCAGTTCTAGCTTGCTTTGATGGCGTTGTAGTTATGTTTTTTCCTAGTAGGATATTCTTGAAAGAAATTCCTCCATTTTTATGCTTTTGTTGTGTTTATGTGTTTTTTGTGGAACTTCTCCTAATGCCTCTTGTATTTTTTGTTTTACTAGAGGCTGCAATGCCACCTCGTAGCCTCAGGTTGAGTGTTATAGTAGACATTGATATCATATTATAGTCCATCAAGGGTGTGGGGTCCTATAGTGCTTTGACCCCAAAGACCAAATGTTGTAATCCGATAAGATATCCAATTTGTTGAGAGATGATATACTTCGGATGCAACACATTGTCTGATGCAAATACCCAAACCAAAAAATACATCCCCATAGGGGTTTTAATGAAATTTTGAAAGCAATACAAATTTACCAAATGTGGGGGATCTTCATTCATCAGGAGGTTTCTTAGTCGTTCAGTTTCAGGTGCTTCGCGATGAAATGAATTCTGTTTGTTATGATTGTTGAGTGGGTGCATGACAGGAGACAATCCCATGATACCCTGTCTCAGCAGATGCTCTGGATCGATCAATGGAGTTAGTATAAATGTGTGGATATCTAGGAATAGGGGGATTTTGACTGTTGCCTTGGTGTTCGGTAGCCCCAACACCAAAATATGGAAATCCCGATCTGAGTCTTCTTGCAAGCATGTTTGCACTAATCTCCTTTCCTCCATTCCACTAACAACGGGTTGAAAATACTAAGAGTTTGGGCATATCGGAGTGTTTTTTATCATGTTCGCTTTGACCAGTGTGATTTTGTTGTAACAAAAAAGGAGTATCAATATATTGTTATGGTGTGATGAATATATCGGGTCCGAAGATACCCAAAGTAGTTGTCACCTTTCTCAATGGTTCAAATCCCATCTAGAGGGGTTGTGTGATCCAAGTCCACAGTTTGATTACTTTGGTAGCTCCAATCGTGATGGCCATCATTGGATCTTGTTCACCTGCCTCAGGATGGACCCGGTACCCTACATTCTAGAATATGAGTCACCCTCTTATCATAGGCAACACAACAAATGGCCATCTAGAGAATAAAAACCACTAGGGGTCAGGCTCTACAACATTGAATTCATCATTCGCTCTTCCCTTGGGTCTGATCATGGCCCCCATTCCCAATATCATTAACCCTGCCTGTGAAACCCTAACACATCCACATGCCACTTTCCTTCTGCCCAAAAAAATACATGGTATGTGCCTCTAAATGCTATCAAGTCTGATATCCTAGTTGTGCAGTTCAATCTGCACTTTATGGAATTCTTGTTTATAATTCGACATGCCTCGGGCAGTGACAACCATGCCCACCGAATTTTTCTCCATAACCTTGCCTAATAGGTTTTTCATCGCCGAATATAGGTATAAGATCTATTTAAATTGGGTGATCCTACCTCTAGTGTTGCCAGGGTCTGGAACAAGGGTCCTCCAATCCTCCATTTATGTTCCCATCTCGCTTTCTTGTTTGACTTCCTCTTCCCATTCCTCTAGAATTTTATGAATGCCTTCATTTGCGCCCTCATGGTATGCTATTTCTACCTCACTGATAATTCTTTCCACATGTTTCCTACATTTGAGCACCTATGATATGCCGTGTCCATATCCTTTCTAGTTTC
>APFE031646601.1:88241-143955 GCA_000404065.3 Pinus taeda | reverse complement strand
TAAAAATAGCATTTCTGGGTCCCTTCCTATTTATAGCAGTCCCTAGTCTATCTATAGGAAGTAAATTTAATTTTGGTCTTAACAGTAGTTAGAAATATTAATTAATTAATTCAGTTGGGTTAATTAGTTAAGGAAATTCAAATTTGAAGTCTTTGTGAGCATGCACATGAGTTGTCCCACTGATTGAGGAATTTATCCTTAATTTCCTCCACTGATTGAGGGAATAAGTATGAGTTCTATAATGAGAGAATCACTTGACTTAGTTCTAACTAGTCAAGTCCAGTTAGATTATTTTAACAAGTTGTTAAAATAATAAAATATAGTTTGTTAATGCTTGCATGCATGTGACAACTATTATTTTAGATAACTGAGGATTCACTCATGGATAACTGTTGCATGTCAGTTCTGTCAGAGACCCAGTTGAGATCAGATGTGGGACAGTGTATTATCAGATGCTTGGATATTTCTAGTAAGTATTCCTTGCATGGAGAAGGATCTATTATAGGAGATTGGAGGACTTGTGGCCTATATATTGAGGCCTAGGTAGTCCATGATTTTCATCTTCTGATTGAAGATCATCAGGATCTTCTGATTACAGAGGGAGCAGGAGAGTTGTTGAGTTGATTCTTTTTATATGTTGTTGAGGATCTACACTTGATTGATAATACATGTTTGGGGTTTTATGTTGGTGCTTTCCCCTGGATATATCTTGTGTTATGTGTGATTATTTCTCTTGATCAATTATGCATGTTTCTACTTGATGTTGCTCATGAATTCGATTATGCTTGAGCTTAATGTTTTGTAGAAGTAGAACAAGTATTATGCTTTAGGACATTGCATATATCGATTTGTTCTACGTGTGAAATTTCTACAAAAAACTAGTGATTGCGTTGTGGTGGTTGTGGTGATGAAGAATGAACTGGAAGTGACGGTGGCATGTTTAGGAAAGTAGTTTGATAGATGGTTGTTGCAAAATTTTACAAGTGTTCATCAAATATTGACCATTCACAAAATTTTAACCTTTCTTGAGCAATTGATTCCTTGAGATCTAACAAAAATTGAACTCTTTCTTCCAACAGAGTGTCCTTTGATATCCTTTGGTCGAAAGGTTTGGCATGTTCGATCTACTAGAACTAATTAAGTATAACCTACAAGAAGTTGGAAGCAATAATTGCTTCGGATTTTTCTTTGTTTCCTTCTCTGAGCCACTAACGCTCACTTTGCATTAGTTGTGCTTGGAGTTCCCTTTCCTACTCTAGCTTCATGTCTACTACCTACTTGGCTCTCATTTATGTCACTTCCCTTGAAGCCAAATCATGAATAACTATATCATGTGCTTTGATACGACTATGATTTTCTTCCAAATAAGTGGGTCAATTATTGAGGTGGTTGTTAAAGCAAATCCTCTATCAAGTGTCTACTCCAATATTTGTTTGGCCGCTAGGAATTCCTGATGAGTTTTCTAAAGTATCTTTGTTAATTGTTCACTTCTTTCCATCGTCAGTCTAGCTTTAAGTTTGTTAAATGTGTGCTAATCTACTCATTTGTATCAATCAACGGATACACCATCCATTGTAAGGTCATGAGATGATCATCAACTTTGACATGAATGTCTATGTTAAATTTTTCTGCTTCTCAGTGTTGACATTCCAACCAAATCTCCCTTTCTCATTCTTATTTATGTTGAAGCTTAGTGGTGTCTTTCTTGCTCTTTCTCATCCATAATTCGGTTTCTTTTATAGAATACTCTAAGAATTCAAAATTTTTCTTATCACTAGCAAGCTTTAGGTCATGATACTTAGTGCATATATCAATACGTGTTTTCTTGAATCAAGTTCCTTGTGTGCTTGTTGACTTTGGCTCAAATGACATTATGTCAATAAAAAAAGGTTTAGTGACTGATGGATTGGTCGATGGAAGATCAGTCAATATTGTTTGATGTTTTTTTTTCCACAATTGTCATTTGTTGAGTCTTCTTATTATGAATTCTGATTGAGTCATCCCACTAAGTACATTCTGATGAATTATCCTTAGATTTCTATTGATCTGACACATTCTCATCTGAATTGTGTTGCTCCACTTTAACCTGTGTTAGAGAAGTAGGTGGAGTATCCTTAGTTAAATAAATTTCATTCACTTTAGTCTTATTTTGAGTGCCTACAGCCTACTCCAACTCGTATTGTTGTTGGTCAGAAATATTATTTTGTTTCCGAGTAGAATTTCCATTTTTCCCATTAACAGCAGTGCCATTTTTCATAGGATTATGTCCTATTGAAGCTTGATAAATTTCTTCCATATTTTGTCAAATTTTTTCCACAAAGTCATCCTTGGTCATTCTTACTACTTGTAATATGCCTGCTTCGACAAACAAGACTGTTTTTTAATCTTGCAGGGGCTTTCAACTGCTTTTCCTCTTGCTTTTGTCAATTCAAACACTTGTTGAACTACTTTGTCAAGTTAATATTATTGTAGAGGATTGTGTAGCCAAATTTCTTATAACACATCCTCCCACTGAATTCCTTCAAAAGAAGTTGTAGTGGCCATAGGACGTTGAGACTCTTTCCGACTTGATTTCTATTATGATTTTAGGACTCTAGAAGGGATAGTTTTTTTGCTAGACTTTCATCGTAATTCGCCAAACACTTACTCGATAGTGGGCTTATAAGGAAACTCCTACAGATCCACCTTGGCAGTATTATTGTAACATACTTTCATAACATCTAGACATAACTGTATATGAGAACAGGGAAGCAATGCCTTATGTACATGTTGTGGAACCCTCACTTGTTAGAGGATGATTTGATATTTAGCAACCAATTTCTAAATAACTCGTGATGACCTAGAGACTATCATTTCCCCAACCACCCATGTGAAAAAATCTTAAAATTATGCATGAGTGGTGTTAATAAGTATTATTCTCGAAGGTGTACGAAAAGGAACCACTTAAGGTTGTGGATGAAAAACAGCCCTAATCGTAAAAATGGTTGTTAAACAGTATAGATCTGCAGCAAATGATAGAAAAAAACTTGCCAAAGCCCTTATCTATGTAACAGAAATAGTTAAATAAAAAAATGGAATAAGCGCAAGTAACTCCAATAATCCAATGGAAACTAGATAATAAATAATATATTTTATTTAATGACACCAGTGAAGGGAACAAATAATGTTACCAGTCCCTCTATATGGGATGGGTTCTTGGTTATCCTCAATGTCTTCACCTTTTTGTAGAGTCTCTCTCCTCTATAATGTGTAAAACCTGGCAAACAAAATGTTTGAGCTCAATGAGAACTCATGAAAAATAGAATGGTATGCGACAATGATAATAATCAAAGTTACAACAGCGAGTGCAAAAATGAAAATGATCAAAAGTGAAGAATGAATGTAAAACCCTTCTATTTATAACAAAATATTAGGTTATTATTGAATAATGGGAAATAATAAATTATTATTAACCAAATTCTAGAATTAAACATTTGGAATATTTTATTATATTTGGTTGGAGGGAAAAAGTATTTAAACTTCTATTTAGAAATAATACATAAGTAAATTATTTATTTATCATCTCAAGAAATATGCTTAAGGAATAATGATTTATTTAAGTATTCCTAGGGGATTTAGTCAAACTTGACAAGGAATAATAACTAATTAGTGATTAATTAATTATTCCTAGAGAAAAATAAGATAATTAATGATTTATCTATTTATTTCTCATAATTGGGTCAAATATGATAAGGAATATTAATTAAACAATGGTTTAATTAATTAATCCTAGAAGATAATTAAATAAATAGTGATTTATTTAATTATTCTTTGTGGGTTTAATTATAAATTACTTAACAAATGTGGTTTATTAAGTAATTTCTCACAATGAAAGTAATTTTACTATGGTAAAATTGGCCCTACATGGTGTACTTCAATCCATCTAGTAAATTATGGCTAGATGATCAATTTGTGGTGATAACATATTTCCCCCCAACATACAAGCGTTACGAGAAAAACATATGACCGAAGTATGTTGTAAGGACACAATCACTAGACAATGAAGTGGAGTCAGAGAGAGAGAGAGAGGCCAATGGAGTTGAAGCAATAGAGTATAGTGGCAGAGGGGGCAAGACCAATGTAAGTCTCCTTTTATGTTTAGGTACAACATCTCAGTGAGGTAGATACCTATACCCGCCACGATAACTTAGTACAAAAATAATAATGCACCCAGGAAAATGAAGTTGAGCAATAAAGTACATGTTGAATTGTACATGGCATGCTTGCATAAATGAGCCAGAAAATAATACAATGTGTCCCATATACATAATGCACCTAGAAAAACATGAGCCAGGACTTAATACAATAAGATATGAGTACATGAGATATAATGGCCCCTTCCCTCAATAATGGGTGGGAGGGAGGGTATAACAACCAAAGAAGCCTTGTTGAACAGGAAAGGGCTTTGCAAAACTAAATGGATCATCTGAAGATGACATGCATGTCATGAGTGTTGAAAGTGGTAGGAACCGAACCCATAAAATTTTTGGAACTGAATCTGAGGTCGTAGCATAATATGAAGGCATGTGGGCATGTGAGGGGATACTTGAAGGGCCACCCCCTCATCAGGTCTGAAACAACTCACACACACCCAGGAATCACTAGTACAATCTGTTGCATCACTAGATCAGCATGTGTATGAATTAGGAGCATGAAACAACCAAGTCAAAGGGAAATTATGATACCATTTGCTTGGTTAGAGGCATCGAACAAGAGTGGAATCTGGAACCGAGATACACCACCCTCTACGCCATTCTTCTGGAATAGATGTGTTGATGTCGACAGAATAGGGCCCACCATAGGTGAGGCAATGAGGATCCTCAACTAAGGCACGAGGGAAAATAGTAATGTGACTAATGGACTGACACTAGGGAAAATGGAGAAAATTGGAGTGAGGAACAAACAGATTACTTCCCTTATCAGAGCATAAAGTGCATGGTTGACCTGGTAGCAACCAACTCGACTTTGGAGGGGATGGTGGACAGTATCACTGAAGGCCAAAATGGGCAACACGACATTAATGGTATGAAAATATGGATGGAATACTATGACATGATACAATGGATGTAAAACGGACTCCATGGATGCAAGGATGACTCAACATGGATGCTCTGAACAAGGGTGACTCGATGACGCTGCCACACAGAATCGGCCCAGTGGGGACCCTGAAAACATGAGAAAATTATGGTTTCTCATGATGAAAATCAACACACGAGATAAAAATTGCCAAGGGAAGGTGGCCCCCAAAGTACAAGTGTCTCTTATGAAGAAATTTGATTTTGAGAGGCGATGAAGTGACCCTTCTTGGGAAAATGGCTTCCTGGTGAAGTGTCAAATAATCAAAAACTAAGAGAGACCCATTATATTACTCGATGATGTTTTTCCAATGGTGGGGACGATTTGTCAATTGAAGTTAGGGTTTGGTCGAAATGGGTGACAGAAAAGCTGTGGGTTTTTCTCTAAAAGGACATTTCCCCTCCAATTTGAATTCATTTTCTAAGTGAGATGTGGTGAATTTGGAGATGAGGAAAATGTCCTAAATCTTGTGGAGATCATAGCAGAAAAAATGACTATCGAAATCAAGATCAGCGACTTTCAGGTAGGTGGCCTTACCCATCTCTTTAGTTTTAGTGGTTTATTTCCTGATTTTGGTACCCTGCAACTCCCTGGGAGACCCCTACTCCTCTTCTCGGTCGGATCACACTTTTTGGGCCCAGAACTGCGTTCTGCCTCATAGGAAAGAGGGGAAAACCTGCGAGCTCGTAGTTTCTGAGCAGAAAATTGTGATTTGGAGTTGAGAAGGAGGGTGGTTTAGTTGCGCAATGGGGGTTGTAGGTTGATTAGTCAACGCCAGTGTTTTTTTCTCTAAATTGACAAGACATGTGGTGTTTTGCAGGTATGGTAGAGTTTAAAATCAACTAGCACGAGCGATATTTGGACACCCTCCAATCCGAGATTCAAATTGATCAAGGGGTTCGAGGGATGTTAGCTCACTACGGGGTTCTCAAGTTAGTAGATAACCCATTGATGAGGGTGGGTGAGCCCTTGTTATCAAGGATCGTGATCTATTTGGATCCATACCCAAAGTTCTTTGTGGTGCAGGGGCTCAGGATCGAGTTCACATTACAGGATATTTATTTCTTAACTGAACTACCCCCCTGGGGGTGGTGGGGATATACATCCAGTATTTCCTTGTGGGGGGAACATTACAGAGTTTGTGGACCGCCATTGTCCACGAGGTGTTCGTGTGAAGGGCACGACCATCCCAACCAGTGATCTAGATAGGCTAGAGACACGGGGGGTCGCTGCAATAGTGCTACGAATCCTCGGGAGCCAGGCATGTATTGGAAGGGACCTACTATGGGTGCGCCCAAATGATCCTATCATTAATGAAATGACATCTGAGTCTATGCAAGAGACAAGTGAACCAGGACTATGGATTTGGTATAGTGTTATGTGCTTTCTTCTTTGAGAAGATACCCACCATCCGCCCTCATGTACAGATCTGGGATGGGGGCCCGCAGCAGCTCAGGATGTGTCGTTGGGGGTGTTATCTCAAAATCAGGCCCTGGAAGGTTGTAGACCAAGAAGACTTCAAGTAACTGTTTCAAACCAATCTTTTAGCTAAGGCTTAGCCTCCTTAGCCTGAGAGGTCTCTCTCAAAGGATTAAAGTTTTTTGATTATGATCAAGATGGCTAACTCTTGTGAAACAAATAAAAATGAAAATGGTGGAAATAAAACTAAGAAGTATCCATTGGGCTTATGGAGTCATATGTGATTTAGTATTCATAGTTGGGTTGGCTTTGCATAAAAGTTAAGGCATTCAAGTTTCAACATATGTAGAGCACACCAAACACATAGAAGGCAGTTTATGAGTATATGAAGGAAATTAGAACACTGTAAGCGATTTCTAAGTAATCAAATACTCATAACACTGTAGATAACATGAAAAGACAACAAAAGAAACTCATACATTGAACTCTCTATTATTCTTGAGAAGCACAAGCCAGTACTGTATTACCAAAAAAAACAGTCTTTACATAAGCCAAATATCAGAGCTCTGTTTTTTATAAATTTCCCTCAGTCTCTCAAATTTGTTGACTAAATTTGAATTATGTAGCTTCAGCAGTTTCGTAGCGTGCTATGAAACTGCTGTGCATTAGTCACCATCTTCAGCAATTTCATAGCGCGCTACGAAACTGCTGTGTAATTCCCAAAACACAGTTTCAACCCAAAATTTTACTATTTTGAGCCTCTTGATATTTAAACATCCTTTTCAATTGCTCCAAGGATTTTCAAAACTGAGTGAAAATGTATGATTCTTCAAGAAAGATTGTAACAAGGAAAACCATAAAAATTTGAAACATAAACTTACTTGATGTGTGACTTCTTTAAGGAGATTATTTCTGCTGGCTTAACTGTAGCTTTAAGTCCTCAATTTGTTTCTTCATGACTCTGATCCCAGTTCTCAGGTTTGTATTGACCTTTCTGATGAATTATGCTTCCTTTATGGCAGGGACAATCCAGCTACAGAGTTGAACATTAAAATCAACCACCTCGGGTATTTGAAATGTTTTGTCCTCCCACCGAGCTTGCATTTGGTTAAAATAAGCCTCTTTGATTGCAAATTTCCTGGAAGCTTTCTTCAGTCTAGCAATTTCAAAGTTTGCCAATTCCAACCTCCTTTTCAACTCTTCCACATTATCTTCTTCTTGAAGGGTAACTACTTTGCTTTTATCCTTTCCTTCATGAGGCTGTGTTGCCTCCCCTGTTTCATCTGCTCCTGGTAATATCTCTTGTATGTCTTTGAAATTCCTTGTTATGGGTCTTCTTGGTCTAAAGACAAATTTATCAACTGGATCATCGAACTTGAGCTTTTTCGAGGCTTTATTTTTCTTAGCCTTGTCTTTTCTTGACTCTATCACATCTTCTTCAACCAGGGGAGACTCTTCAATATCAATTGCCTGCAATATGTCATTAAGACTTCCCTTCAAAACCAGGGTGTCTTCAGTCACCACTGATTTGCCCTTTTCTTTAGCTACATGGCTCCTAGTCCTTCTTCTTTGAACTCCTTCACCTATGCTTGACTCATGTGCACCTTCCTTGACCTGAGCTTTCTCTTTAAGGGACTGCTGGGGTGTATCCTGGATAGTCAGTGGCTGGGTGGATTCTCTTACTTGTTTCCTAGCCTTCAACTTTGAAAACCTCCTGGATCTTATTTCTTCCCGATGACCAGTCGTTGTTGAAAGATCTTTTACAGCTTGAGGACTGAGACTAGTCTCGTTCTTGAAACCAGACATGAATATGAATGTGGGCCAGTCCCTACCTACTCTCTGGAGTTCATGCAGAACAATCAACTTAACCAATCCATGGTGAAACAATGAATTCTCACAAGCCTCTTTCCTTAATTGCACCTTATCACACATTTTGCTTAGGATACAGAATAAGAAGAAAGGTAAATCAATAGATGTCTTCCCTGTGAAATGCAGCAGAAGTTTGAAAAGATATGAATACACCTTATTGTATCTCCCTTCACAGGTAAGGTACTTTTGTATGCAGGTAAGAAAATTGGCATATGAATCCTTGACATAACTCCTAGGAACATATTTGTTTAAATCTGAGTTAAAGAACTCGTGCTTCAGAAATTCTTTACATGGGTTCATATCGAATTTGAAATTCTTAAACCAAGTTTCTTGCCCTCTTGGAGTCTCCGTAACTGTGGATATTATGTCTGGTGAGACTTACAGTTCAAGCATACCAACCTTTGAATTCAATCCTGTGAAATTCAAGGCAAATTCCTTAGTGACCTGTGCATGACCTCCCTGGAGTTTCTTGCAAAAATTCCAGCATCCAGCTTTCTTGAATGCATGCTCAACTTCCTTGTTCCTCAATGTTATGTCTAAACCTTCAGGTTCAGTCCTTAAACACCTGCCTGACCTGTGATTCTTTCTCTCTACAGACACCCCCATGAATCTCCAGCGGAATGATACGTTTGATGACCGGCTCTGTTTCAATTTTTGATCTCTGCCTCGCTTGATATGTAATGTATTCAGATTGAACATTTGTAGATTTTTCTCTTATGCAATGAATGCAATCATGACTAATACTATGCATACCTGACCTTTCTTGGATCTTGCAATCCAATTGTACTAGAGCATCTAGCGACTGTAATGATGGAGATAAGCGGTTAGACCTTATATGTGGAGTGTATAAGCTGACAGTGGATGATGCAACCACAATTGGACTTGAAAGATTTGACAGTTGGGAAATATTTGCTATGGATTGCACGAATCTCTGATTTCATAGCGCAGTCAGTTTAAAATTTGAATTATGTGCTACGAAATCACCTAAAACATGTTGCGTTGCAAAACTGCTAAAAAGGATTTATGCGCTGCAAAATTACCTAAAAGGCTTTATGGCACATAGTAACCTTTGAACAAAACTGACACATGGTTATGAGACCAGTGATGAATGAGAATGCATATTTGACTCAAGACTCCTAAGACTCAGATTCTAAGGAAAACAAAAATCAAAGTTAGACTAGCACCAACCTTTACCATCAAACTAATGTGAAAAAATTTGGCATTAGAATTCTTAAGTGATAACATGGGGAAGCTACTACAGAGAGGGGGAAGAGGGGGGGTCGGGTGTGTGTTCTAACCTGAATTTTTCGCACATTACAATCAGATGCCCCTTTACATAGATGATTATCCTTATAGCGGGATGAACTATCAGGGTGATCTTGACCTACCACTTCCACCCAGACGGGCATGGGGACCAGACAATAAGTGTTAAGTTTCTATTTTTATGGGTCATTTCATATTTTTATCGCATGTATATGGTATTGATTGTAAAATATGTGGTATGCAGATATAGCACCGGTAAAACCAGCAGGATATGCAGGAAGAGTCGTAGCACCTGGGGCTACAGATCAGGGAACAACATCAGCACGTCAGGGTCCAGAAGATACTACTCTACTTGCTGACATACGCCATAGGTATGACGTGCTCCTAACTGGAGTTTTTGAGTGCAGATGGAATGAGTTAGACGATCAGTACAAAGATGAGTGTACAGGCCTTCCCTCAGAGTGGCGAGGGATCATGCGACACATGGAAATGGATGATCAAGTGATACGTGATCTACAAGTAGGTGGAGAAGAGCCTTTGGCATGAGATCCGCTAGATAGTGACTAGGGATGGGGACATGCGGGTCCCTTTTGTTTTGATTTTTGTAACATGCTATGGGCATGTCAGATTTATTTAAAGCTATGGGCTCCAAACACTTATATGTTTTATGTGATACCTAATATGCATCTTTTTATATGACGATGATGGTTAACCATGTGTTGTGTTTATGGTTGTCTTTTGTGCTATACATGTGATAATTCCAAACTAGAGCATTATTTGCAATGGTATCTACATAATTATTTTGGGCTCTAGGAATATGACTGAAACTGATGGTTTCAAATTCATGTACAAACAGCTTAACTCGTAAATCATTAGGGGAATTTTGAGGTCTAAAATGGGCCTCCTAAGAAAAATGTACAACCAAAATAAACTTTATAAGAACCAATAGGATTCATGATGATGATGTCAACCATGGGGGATGATTCACCCTTTTTGGAGTAAAAAAGTAAAAAGATTAAAAAATAATAAAACTACTTTTTCAGCTCATATTTTAAACTTATCTCCCTAAGGTTTTACTCAAATTTCGTGGGGGGGTACTCATTGGATGAAAATTTTAATTCCTCATCCAAGGAGTGCCCATGTTGCATACTTTCGATGGACCCTCCTACACAAAAAATGAGAAATACATGAAAAAACGTGATTGCAATCACGTTTTTCATGTATTTCTCATTTTTCGTATAACAACGTCCATTGAAATTATATAAAATGGGAACTCCTTGGATGAGGAATCAAATTATCCATCCAACGAGTGTCTCCGATCGAAATTTAAATAAAACCATAAGGATATAAGTTGAAAATACGAGTTGAAACAATAGTTTTTTCTTTCTTCCCTCTAAAATTTGATGATATAATCAAATATTATTTTATTATTTCCACTATTATTTTATAATTTCCTTAGGAGGCCCATTTTATACCTCAAAACTCCCCTAATGATTTTCTAAATAGGACTTGGTTATGCACATGATACACACCATTCAATTGCATGATAAGCGGCAAGGAATCTAAAAGAACGTGAAGATGAAGGATGAAATGAGCAAGGGCATCGACTAACAAACCTATCACTACATCATGCTCAACATAGTTATTGGTGGCAGATCAAATGCACACGCCGTTAGAATGAACTAACATATGCAAGGGGGTGAAAATGGCCCATGTTTCCGAGGCTAGATTCCTGGAGAAATGACTAGCACTGTCAGCATAACCGATATATGGTGTGGATGATGGATCCATCTGAAAAGTGAAAAAGGCAACAAATGACATGATGAAACCTACCTAAATGCATGACATAAATAAATACACGCAAATCAATGGTATGTGTTATGGGTGAAATTTCTTAAGGTAGAGTGCATTGCGAGGATTAGGAAGGAATTGGCCTTCAAAATCCTCCAAAAGATGTGCTCCCTTGCCTAAGTCCAAGGGTAATCAGATGTATACATAGCTTCTAGGATATCCTCATTAGAATGGAAGATGGGAGTATGGGAGGAATACTGACTACATAATGCAGTGGCGGTACCTAGTGCATCATCTTGAGAAAGAAGGTTCACATACTGTAATGTAGGTAAAGTTCCCTCTGCGAACAGAGGCAACCCCTCTAGCCCTAGAGTGGGTCTAGTCACAACAAAATAAATGCAATAGTTAATTCCTTAAATAGCCATCATTTAAAGAGCCTACCTTATGCCGGTGTTCGATGTAGTCTTCATTACGTTGCTCTAGCTATCGTTTTCTTCTCCTTGATGAGTGGTTCACCTGAAACAACACAAGATAACAATGAAACAAATAATAGAGTACAACAATGAACTATTCACTTACAGAGTCAAGGAACCATAAGTTATCCAATATATCTCATACATGATATAGGAAACAACCATTGATTGTATTAATATGAGCAAAAGTAAAGCTTACAACCATGCCTTGATGTCACAAGCTTCCTTGAAGGGTCCAGTCAATATGTCTCCAAAAGCATTCACTCTCAAAGGTCTCCCAAAAAGGCTGATGACTCTCTCTCTCACCCAAAATCACTAGTGTAAGGCTAAGGCAATCACACTAACAATCCACAACCAATTGCTAGACTATCAACAATTCACACTGCAAACTAGCAATCCAACACCAAAAACTAGCTAATTTGCTCACCGCCAAAAAACTAGTTGATCATAGCAATGGAGGATGCTTTTATAAGAGGAGGAGCCTCCATAAATGATGGAGAGGAAGCTTATCTTCATGGGAGGTTACTCAAAAGGCGGAACCACCATCTCAAATGAGGAAAGGTGAACCTCCTTGACCCAACAACCAGTTCCATAACCACCCAGAAGCATTGCGTTTGAACTAATTCGCCATATCTGGGTCGTTGCTAGTCAAACACTAAGACTCAGAGATGACATCATGAGGCAACAGTGTATTTAGAGCTATTGTTGCAAGCAGGATACTGATGACTTGCGATGATCCCTAAAATTCGACCGTCACTAATAATAGATGTACTATTGCGACGGTGTCGTGAGGTTCTTGTTTACTCTGGGCTATTGTCGCAGGCAGAATACTAATGTCTTGCGACGATCTTGAAACATGGGTAAAAAGGGTCAACTTCATGATTAATGAGCATGGTTAATCTTCTTGAGTGGTTTTGAAGATGTGGACACATATTTTGATGTATGACATAGCATAGATGCCATTCAGGGGCCGACTTTTACCCTAGATCCAGGGATACGGGGTCAGTGACAAAATATTATGTAACAGATGCCCCCTACAACATGAAGGCCGAGAGAGTGGGAGGGGTGAAATGCTTTACGAAACCATAACTGAATCGAAACACCATCACAGAGAATCTGCAGATGCAAGTACAACTGATATCTCTGATAGTGAAAGAAATACATGTAGTCTAGGTATGGGCGTAGCCATCCAAAAGACAAATATAATTTGTCTGTGGTATGAACGCAGCCATCTGGTTGATAAGACGATATGAAAATACAGGTATGGTCGTAGCCATCCAGAAAGACTCAGGTATGGTTGTAGCCATCCAATCAAAGAGTCATGTATACGATCACGAACCAATCCATGCAACCTAAACTTATATAATCTGAGTCTGGGGTCTTGAATCCAACCTGATCACAGTATAATTTCTAATATGCGAATAGATGTGTTGAAGTCGAGCATACTAGAAAATCACTTGATTACTAGTCAATGATGTGAACTGTTAACAAGCGTGAGAGAAACCACCAGTAATGTCAATGGTCCTCAAGGTACAGCTAGTACAAGTCACGAAGTGCAAAAAATGAGTTGGAGTCGAACACCCGTGAAGTCATCTAATCGAAGGTCAGTGATGAAAACCTATCGTCGAATTTGAAGAACTTGCCATTAGGGCATGCAAGCTCCAAGGTACTAGAAAGGAGTCTCTAGATAATTATCCTGGATAATGAGTTGATGTTGACAGGAGTGATCGATCGTAGGAGGGCCATGATGTTTCCCACATCAACGACGCGAGACCAAGGAACAAGATGATGATGGATGAAACAGAGAATTAGAGGAGGATGTAAGGGTGTAAACTGCAGAAGGATTAAGCTCTTGAAAATATTGGCGACATGACTCCAAAATGTGGCAGCATTTTGGTACAAGGGATCGAAGGTCATACAGAGATAGTAGGGATTGAATGGAATGAGGCAAAATGAAGAACCCAAAAACTGGAAGGCAAATGACGAAGTGAGGATATCCCAAACCCAACGAGAAGCAGCAAAGGTGTCGATGTTCAAGAGTGACAAGCTATCGTAGGTAATCAACGAAATATTTCCAAATTTTTCCCCCACCATTGCTGGTGGGTACCCCAATTATTTTTGAAACACAAGCTTGAAGGGGATAGCATATGCTTGCAATATAAGTTTGTCCTTTAGAAAAATCCAACCTAGTGAAATTTTAACAAGCCCTAGGGAGGAGAAGCTCGGGTCTCATCATGGTGACGAGTCCAATGTCGTCAGGGTTTAATGAGTCCAATGTAGGTAAAACTCGGAATCTTTTTCATGTTTAGAGAGTTTGAAAAAGACACGAAAAAGAAAACTCCAAAGGGGCCCTTTTCGTACGTTTGTGTCTCTCAAGCTCGAAAAGGTAGAAAACGATACTCGAGAGAACCGCTTGACCATTGTAGTCAAGGAGTAATTTTCTTAAATACTGCCTCCAGCCCAAAAAAGTAAAAAACTTACTGGGGACACGATGTTTCATAACCATTAACGAGCTTGAAACGACAAGGGCTCGGAAATCTTTTCACGTTTCAAGAGTCAGAAAAGAGCTTAAAGTTGACTCAAAAAAGGTTTTTCCCGTTTTGCTTGAGTATATAATCCATACATCGATCATTACCAATGCTCAGAACACCTATCACTACAAGAAAACGCAAGCATAAGATCTTCTTCGGAAAAACACGCATATAGGTCACAAGCCCTAATTTCAAAACTTAAGGAAAACCCTAAATTTTTTGAAAAAAAGATTATAAAAGAGACCTTATGGTGAAAAACCATTTTACTTGTGTTTTTTGACTATGGTAAAAAAACTTCAAACGTTGCATACCTGAGCGATTGATTCCGGGAAACTCAACAGTCCATTACCTCCCGTGTGTCCTCCAGGTAAATACCCCATCCCTATATTTGTTTTTCCACCAAATTTAAATGCAATTTCATGTTTTATACTGGAGTTTGGAGTGATTTTTTTGGTCAAAAATTATGCCTCAGTCATCGAAGGTTTCCCCCTCGGGGTTGCAACAACCGAGAAATTTGCACGGGCCAAAATCGGGGTCGTCGCAGGAAAGTGATGTACCCCTGCGACGACCCGAGAAATTATGAACTATGAAAATCGGTCTGTCGCAATTGTTCTAAAAACAGTTGCGACGAGTGCCAGAACCAAAAAAAACTTCATCTTTAAATAGTTTTAAGAGACGAAAATTGTTGAATGGATTTTAATAAAAGGGTGTTTGTGCATGCAGGGTTAGAAAATGGCTTTCTCTTGGCAGGAATGCACTCACAATGATGATGATGAGAGTGGGGCAGCTGATCCTCATTGCCATAATATCATACGGAACTATGGGCTATTAAAATTCTTCTTAACACCACTACTGAGAGCTCAACTGGATCTTTTGGAGTACCTGATCCAAGCGTGGAATCCAACGAAGGGTAAATTTATCATCCATGGGCAAGAAATTGAATTTGATGCCACAAACATCTATTTTTTGACTGGATTGTCACGGCAAGGGGAGATACCTCGCATGGTGGGTACTCGAGTTACTGGAGACTCGCTAGACACCCTTACTGCAAGAGTGTGCCCAGGAGCATGGAAATCATCTACCAGTGGGAAACTGCAGATTACCTTGGTAAATGATTTTTCATTGTGTGTTTTGCTATTCACTATAACTAGGGCAGTTGGCTCCCAAGCCCAGCACGAGGCAACTAAAACTCAACTGCGGTTAGCCTTAGACTGTTTAAATCCCACTATGTTTGACTGGGCAGAGGCCGTGTCTCTTAACATGAAGAGACAATTGACCAAATGCCAGAGGGGTGAGACAAAATAGTTTGGTTATGGTTAGATCTCGGTATCGCTCATGCTGGAGCAAGTACCAATCCTTTAGCTAGAGGACATGCGGGTGGGGTAGTCACGACCACAAGAGACTCGAATTACTCGGTGGGCTCTTGCGATGCAGCGAGGAGGCGGTGACCAGCCAATGTCATGGGGTCCTGAATTTATCGAGTGGATAAATCGTCAACAGGTCATGGTCAAGGATTGGTCATATGCTAGGATGGACTTCAGGGGTGACCCAGACATGTTGCTTCCTCCTGGAGAATAGTGGGATGAGAGAGGTAAAATACTCAGTTTGACTGATAAAATTTTTGTGATTTTTGTTGTTTTTGGATTTTAAATATACATTCCCTAATTATTATGTTCAATTCTTTACAGATGTTGGACCTAAGAGACCTGTAGGTCTCACTCCTAATGCCCAGAGGATTTCCAGGGAGATTGACCTACCACCTTTGGGTGGAGATGCTAAGGAGGAGATAGCCCGTAACCTAGAGGGCTTGACCGAGAGGATCCCAGATTATGCAGGATTTGAGGAGATCCCCAGACAGTACCAATGAAACACCGCAGTTGTGTCAAATAGGATACATCGGCTGCTTAGACAGGTGGTCCGAGCAGTAGTCTGCTATAGAGAGCATCATCCATAGTAGACTTCTAGGTTTTGTTTTCTGCAAATTTTGAGAGACATGTGTCTGAAAATGTAACTTGAACACACATATTTTTTGGACATATACATATATTTTTTGAGCGCCATGGTGCGTAACACATGATATACATCTATCTATGTTTTACTGCGTCTACTTATTGTGTATGAATACTTGTTTATGATATTTATAAATTGCGTAAATGTCTACCTAATACATGGTTTGCTAATGCATCAATTAACATATTTAGCCTTCTCGGAATGTGTTGATATGTGATACAATCAAAATTTATTTCCAGTAAGTGAACACGTAAATACAACCTCAAAATTTGAGGGTTTCTGATAGAATAACGCCCGTTAAGTTGCAGAACAACAAGCTGGGAGTCCAGATTCACAATCAATGCGTGAATATGGAGGTCAACAACCTCAGCCAGTAATTCAATGACGGCGCTATATTCAACAACATTATTTGTGGTACACCCTAGACAAACACCTTGAAGGTCTACTAAGTCACCGTGAGGATCGTAGATCACCCATGTGGAGGAAAGATTCATGGTACTGCGACAGGCACCATCAGCGAGACCGATATAAGGTGTAAAAGACATTTGCATAAGAAGTAAAAAGACACAATACGCGGAAAATGCTTACACACCAAGCCAAACATGTACAAAATGAAAATCACACTTATGTACACAACAAATGCACGAAAGACTCATGCATAGTATTTTTTAAGATAAATCCAATTCCAAGGCTTATCCAAAGGGTTTCCTTCATAGTCAATTAGCTCATAGGCCCCTTTTTGCAAAATGCACTTCAAATATAGGGCCCATGCCACATAGGTTCGAATTTTCCTGCCCCCAGCTTATCATTTGCTTGATCATATAGCAGGACTAAATCTCCCTCAGTGAAAGAATCAGGGTTAACAATCTGATCAAAGTGAGTTTTCACTCTCTTTTTCTGTGCTTCAATGACTAAAGAAGCAAGTTGACAGGTCTCATCTAGCCACTCTAGATAAAGAAGGCGTTCTTCCACGGGAGTATTATTCGGAAGCAATTCAATAGCTAACTTGAGAGAAGTTATTTCGCATTCAATCAGAAGGATAGCCTCTAAACCATAAACCAGTTGAAATGGTGTGAATCTAGTTACATCCTTCACCGAGGTATGGTAGGCCCATAAGGCGGAAAACAACATCAAGTGCTAGTTAGAGATGTGCATTCCAATGGTATGTTGAAGCATCATGACAAACATTTTGTTGACGGCTTCGACTTGGCCATTAGCTTGAGGGTAATAAGGCATCAAACTATCGTGACGCAAGCCTAACTGGGTTGTTAACTCAGTCATCATATAACCACATAAATGAGAACCATGATCAGTGACAATAGCCTGACGAACTCTGAATCGAATAATCACATGATTGAATAGGAATTGTGCAGCTGTCTTACCGTCATTAGACAATGTAAGCATCGCTTCGGCCCATTTTGTAAAATAATCGATGGCAACAATGATATACCCATGCCCCCCGACCAAGAGAGGGTTACAGGTCACAAAATCATTGCCCCATTTAGAAAAAGGGCCCACGATAATGATAGGATGCAAAAGGGAAGGTGGTGCGTGCATCTTCCGCTAGTAAATATGACACGCGTGACAGGAACGGACAACAAGAATGCAATCCATAAAAATCGAGGGCCAAAAGTAACCAGCCTGAAGGATTTTTTGGGCAGTAGCATAACCAGACATATGACCACCACATGCACCAGAGTGGAAATCATTCAAGACTCTTTCAGCTTCCTCAAAAGTCAAACAACGACGGAGAATTGAATCAACACCGAGACGGTATAAAGTGTCTCCAACAATATGATAAGGCTGAGAATGGTGACAAATATGTCGCCGAGCATCCTTAGACAAATCAAGATGAAAGGAAGACATTTGGAGGTAGATAATAATGTCACCATACCAGGGATCGAGGGTATTTATCAAGAAAAGAGTGTCGTCTGGAATGCAATCCTCTATCTAAGAGGGAGCAATAGCAGACATAACGAGCAAATCAACTCAGTGAAGATGAGTGACTTCTTAGAATTGGTAGTAGTAAACTCCAAATCGAACTCTTGAAGGACAACAATCCATTTCGAGTACTTTCCCCCCCAGCAATTGACATGACAAAATGTATGTCATTGGCTTGCAATCAGAAATCATGGTCATCATACGCAACAAAATATAATGATGAAAATGATGGATAGCTTGGATAGTTTCCAAGGCGAGCTTCTTTACATAGGCATATCGGGTCTCAATGTCAAAGAGGTTGTAGCTGAGATAATAGATAACATGCTCAGAGCCATCATCGTTGTCTTGAACCAAAACCATACCAATAGTACTATCAGTAGCAACTAGAGAAAGTGAATAGTCACGATGATAGTCAGGTGGACACAACAAAGGAGCAGAAGCAAGAAGTGTCTTGAGCTGCTCAAATGACCTTTGGGCGATTTCATCCCAAACAAAGGGAGTGTCACACTTAAGGAGACGCATGTAACCTTTAGCAATCTCGGTGTAGTTAGGGATAGAGCGACGTAGGAAATTGGCTTTTCCCTGCAAACTCTGCAACTGATTCAAAGAAGCAGGAGGCGAGAGATTCGGTATAGCTTCGAATTTGGGGGGATCGAGATGAATTCCCTCTTTAGAGATGACAAACCCAAGGAGTTTGTCGAATTCAATGTAGAAGACACACTTATAAGGATTAAGATGAATACGGTAATGTCTACAGCGAAGGAAAATCTCGCGAAGGTGGTTTGGATGGTCAGAGAATTTAGTTGAATGAGTCAGAAGATCATCCAGATACGGTTGAACAATGTGTCAGATGTCATGAAATTTGTAGGACATTGCTCACTGGAAAGTGGCATCAGCATTCTTTAGGCAAAAGGAAGCTTTTTGTAAGCAAAGGTACCCCACAGGCAGATGAAGGTGGTTTTGTGTTGATCGGCAGGCAATATATTAATCTGGTTGTAACCAGAAAAGCCGTCCATAAATGAGAAAATCTCACTCCCAGCACAATCATCAATGAGTTGGTCAATAAAGGGAGTAGGATAGTTGTCTTTTGGACACGCGCGGTTTATGTCACAATAATCAACATAAACCCTGATAGTGCCTTACTTTTTGGTCACAGGGACAATATTAGAGACCTTGTCAGCTAGTGGGATAGGGTAAATAAACCCTACCTTAAGAAGTTTTTCAACCTCTCCTTTAATGGCCGCATCTTTTCTCAAATGCACGAGGCGTAAAAGTTGTCGAACTGGCTTGGCACCAGGGTACGTAGGTATCTCATGCATCACAATACTTGGGTCAACACCGGGCATCTCTTCATATGACCAAGTGAACACATCACTAAACTCTCTGAAAAGGTCGGTGTAAAGTTGAATCTCCTCAGGAGAACAGGTAACTCCAATGTGAATATTTTCAACAATCCATGGTTTAACAGAGATGTCGATGGGCATGGTTTGCGTAATATTCCCCATATTGCCTTCAAAAAAACTTCATGAATCAGGATAAAACTTTGTGAATCAGGATAGACGTTTGAAGGGGCTGAGAAGGAATACAGGGAGCAAACTTCTCTAGACAGGCAGTGAGGGCCCCATGGTTTGGGAGTGTTACACAGTAATTTGTCACTACCTTCACCCCCAGTCCATCTATTGTGTCATGTGTCCAAGTCAAACATGCTTATGTTACACAAATGATCTCCTATGCTGCTAATTGACCCACTTTTCCTAAGTTATCTGCCTCATCGTGCCTATGGGCTTAATAAATGTGCTGAAAGGCGCTGTTGAACAGTCCAGCCGCGCTGCCAGTACGGAAGTACATCTAATTCCCGCGATGGGCCGATTTCATGCTCCAGCGCGAGGTTGCTTATTATCTTCAATGATGATCTGACTAGTTGTGTTGCTCACTCACGATGTCAGCGCTGAAGTTCAGTTATGTACCCGCGATGATCCAGATTAGGCGAATTTGTTCCAACAGTCGGCCTTCTGGATGACTCCAGACCTGGTTGTTGGCATAGGTTGTGTCACCCTTCCTTCCCTCGCATGGCAGTTCCGTCAATTGTGCTACCTTCCTTGGTGATAAGCTCTCTCTTCCCCCTTTCATGGAGACTCCTTCTCCTATTTAAACACTCACCTTTGTTATGATCAGCTAGTTGGTAGTTGGAAAATTCTTGGATTGAACAGTGTTGTTATTGCTTTTGATAGATAGCTGGTGTGAGTGTGATAAGTGTGAGAGTGTTGATAGCTTGAGGAAGGTTGTGAAGTGCCCTTGGTTTCATGTCAAACTTATGAGTGAGAGAGAGACCTTTGTATGTTGGGAGATCCATCCTCAAAGAGTGAATTCTTGAAGAACATGATGGCTGGATTCCTCTGAGAAGGCTTATGACATCAAGACTTTGGTTGTAAGCTTACTCTTATTTCATTATTAATACAATCAATGATGTTTTCCTATGTCTTGTATGTAATGTACTTGATAGCTCATGACTTCTTGACTTTGTGAGTAAATAGTTCATTGTTGTTTCCGAGTTACGTGCTTTGTTGTATTTCCTTTGTATTGTTTCAAGTTCATCACTTATTAAGGAGAAGGAAGTGAAAGCTGGAGCAGCGCAATGGAACTCTATCGACCATCGGTTGAGGTAGGTCTCCAACTGTGACTGTTTAAGGTAAACTATTGTTGATCTATCCTTGTTTGTGACTAGACCCACTCTAGGGCTAGAGGGGTTGCCTCTATCTGCAAAGGGAACACTTTCCTGCATCACAGCGGTAGTGATGAAGACCATGATGAATATTTTCAAATAATAAAGAGTCATAGTTTCCACTTAGTCCTAATCCTAAGGACAATGAGATCAGTAGTGAAGAAGGACAGGATGAAGCACTTAGTCCTAATCCTAAGGACTATGAGAGTAGCAGTGACAAAGGGCAGGATGTAGACTTTTCAGTAAGTAAACAGTCACATTTCCGACATATTCCTAATCCTATGGACTATGAGAGCAACACTGACAATTCACATGATGAAGAATATCCAATAAACATCGAGTCAAATTTTCCATTTAGTCCTCATTCTAAGGACTATGACAGTAGCACTGAAGAAGGAGAAGATGAAGAATATCCTCCAAGTCAGTATTTCAAAAGCACAAATGATCATAGTGAGGATAAAATTCCTCAAAATGATGATGAAAATGCTTATAAAAATTATGATCCAATGATGGAGATGTTGCCAGGAAATATTATATCGAGGAGTAGGAGCAGTCCTTTTCATATCAATCCAAGATGTTCTAGTTATACAAGGGGTAGAGCATATTATCTGACGAGAAGAAGTTCTATCAACGCTCTCATTTCATGTGAATGTTGTCAAAAAGATTGCTTGAAACATATGGATTTCAAGTTTGCATTAAAGAAAAGGAAGAGATATTTGTCAATGAATAAAAGCATGCAAAGTTCATATTTAGTGGGGTGCATGCAATCTACATTGTCTAGTTATGATTATCATATTGGGTCTTTATTTATCTGTAGAAAGTCTTTCAAAATGTTTCATTCAATGGGTAATTTTCGTCTCTCAAGAATCCAAGAAAATTTGGAAAAATATCCCACATTTTATTCAGAAGTACGTCATAAACGTCAGTTTGGGCCATTATCAAATACTGCAATGTCATGGATGAAAGATTTATTTTCAAAACATTGAGAGTGTATGCCAAATAGAGAGACAATACATATTCCAGATAATTTCTCAAGACAAGAAATCTACAACTTATACAAAGAATATGTAGAAGGTGTTGAGGGAGATGGTCGATTTATTACATATCAATATTTTGTGAAGGTATGGAAGAAAGAATTCAACAATGTTCGTATTCCTAAGAATGACAAGCATGGGGATTTGTAGTACATGTGCTTCTCTTAAATAAAAAAGGGATAAATGTGAAGGGTTAGAAAGATGTAAGCATTCATAACTTTAACTTTTAAAATTGTATAGTCATCAACTATGAAAACGTATTTCTTAGTGACTTTCTTTTACGTTGTGTAGATTTCATTGTCAAAGAACTTCAGGAGCCTCACAAACAACAAACAAGTGAAAGGAAAAGTTGTACAAGCATCGAAAGAAGTGTTATGATAATCCAAATAAATATTTGGGTTTTATAATTGATGCTATGGACCAGAAGAAAACACTGTTACCACATTTTGTTCACACACCCAAAAATTTACAGGAGGAAAATTTTATTCAGTATGACTTGGTCAATTGTATGGTCTTCAATGAGAAAATGTTGCCAAGGGTGTACTTCACAGCTCCAAATATTCATAATGATGAAAATCTAACAATAACCATAATTCATGATGTGATTTCTCATTGGTCTGGTAATCTTCCTGAAGTTTTATATCTATAATTGGACAACACTTGCCATGAAACAAAAAGCAAATTGTTTTTGGATATCTAAACATGCTTTTTGAATTGATATTTTTTCAGAAGGTAAATGTTGGTTTCCTTCTTGTTGGGCACACTCATGACCATATTGATAAGATGTTCAGTCGTTTTTAAGTCACATTGAGGAGGAAGGAAGTTGGGAGCTTTCCATCATGAATTGAATGTATTAAGAAATCATACATGCCAAAGCCTACTTTTGATGTGTTGGAAGAAACTGTTGACATCAGAAGGTTTATTCTGGGATCGCATGGTGAGGAGAAATGCATTGAACAACTTAATGACATTGGCTTCCAACATCAATTTCGTATCAAAATTGATGAGAAAACAATAATATGGGGCAAGAAGTATTGAATTACTGCAGAATGGGCACCGTCATCATATTTGGAATTTTTGAAGTTCATTCCAGATTATCCAATATTTGCATCAAATATATTGTTATTACAATAAGTTTCTGAAGTTCATAATGCATGCAGACATAATAGAGATATAAATTATTTTGATTGCCTAAAAGAAATTAAAAAATGTATTAGATATACATATGAGTTCTTTGATATTGTTGATTCAGTTTGGTGGGAGTCCTTTTTCAATAATCAAAGTGATATCATTTCAAGAACAACAAATGAAGATATACCTTTGAAAATTCATTTATTTGGCCACAAAATGTGTCAAATGAACATGAGGAAAGAAACATTGTTGGACAATAACAATATCAAGGTATTATTAATTATTCATAGGCAGAGGAAAGAGAGATGTATATTGGTTCCAAAAGATCTCGTGCACAACGTGAAGCCATGGAAGACCTTTACAAGGGTTCATTATAGGATATTAAGGAGGGTTGGATGATCGCAGTCATAGCAGATGGAGATCCCAATGGCTATCCATTATGGGTTTCTAAGGTTATAAACGTCATTACAGAACATGAAGATGCTACAAGTGTTGAAGTACATTGGTATGCCACAAATACACACCCATTCAATGGTGTGTATAAGCCAAAGATGGTATTTGATCAAAAAATTGGCGGAAAGAGAAAAAGAAAGGGTACAAATATAAATCGTCACCATACAGACCTCTTAAAATTGGAGGATGTTGACATACTTGTTTATGACTTCAATTTAACAAAGATAGGAACTCTTCGCTTCAAGATGATAAAGATTCTGAAAAGGTTGTTACCAGAAGGATCAATGTTGAGATGGGAGTCTGCTGAAACCAGTCGTAGAACTAGAAGAATTTTGAAACCTGAAATAGTGGGCATGCATGTGGAATTAAATGGGGCATTAGTTGATGAAAGAGAAGAATATGGAACATCTTCATCTGCATCTAGTCATTCATCTAAAGATGTGAATTCTGATGGTGTGCAAGAAAGTATGAGTGACTTTGAATAATTGTCTTGAAATAAAAATTTTGATTTCCATATGGTGTTAGATCAAAAGTTATGAGTCATTTTTATGTTGTTGGATTATATGTTTTAATTATGATAATTTTTATTTTTTAGAATATCTACAATGCAACAATAAATTAGAGATATAATATATGTTTCATTCAATCTACAAATAATGACATTTTGATTAATTTAGTCATGTACTTTGTTCATAATGTCATGGTTTTGTAATTTTATGGTCGAAAATTTTTCAATTTTTCTTTTTGTATCTTTAATGTTATGGTTGAAAACAATTAGAATTTTAGCTATCTTTAGTGTCATGTTATTATATGTTTAACAACATGGATGAAAACTAATATAATTTAATGTGTTTCAAATCCCATTATTTTATTTCTATCGTCAGTACTAAAACATGTTGAAATTATACTTAGGAAAGAAAAATGTTATTCTACCAAAAACATTAGTGTGTTTTTTTCCTCAAAAACAATTGTTTTTTTGCACATAAAAATTCGGTTTTACTGGCATTTTTTTAAAATGTTGAAAATTGACCCTAAAAAAAAACCATCGTTCTAGTATCAACACTTCATTTTCAGGGTGTTTTTTGCACAATTTTTTCACAAAAAATTCGTTTTCATTGCCATTTTTAAAACATCTTCAAAATTGACCCTAAAAAAACCATTGTTCTAGTATACACACTTTTCCTTTTTAGCACTGTTTTTGATGATTTTTTCAAGGTTTTTTGGCCAAAATTCCCGTTTTGGGTTTATAGTTCCCATTTCAAAGTTTACAATGTTCATTCCATTAGGGCCTCTACAAGTATGAATGGATCTATCCACTTGGCCACCTTGTCTTCTCCTATGTGGCAGTTCCTCTAAGTAGGTGAGAGATTGGCAGGTTCCACATCCACCAATATGTGCCTTTCCAACTTATTTGAGAAGTATTCTGCTAAAGAATTTAGCCTAACCCCGAGCCCCTAAGACTCAAAGACTCCTAAAGAGATTAAAATCCTCTATGATGAGTGAATTTGTGGCCATTATAGGTTTTGCAAAGAGGGAGTCCTAGAATTTCGTCATGTTTAGTGAAGGCCCATATATGTTCAAGAGGGTCAGGGGAAACCCTATCTCTTCAAAGAATATCTCTAAGCGTTGGCTTGAGTCTATACTCTAGGATTTTTTGAGTGGCCTCTCACATCAAGACCAACGAAACATCATCCATCAAAAACATACTTTAAGCATTGTATTATTTGGTCTCCTTCCCCCAAGGCTTCTTGAAGAAAAATGACATTAGGTTTACTATTATCTACTAATCTCCTAAGGGCATACTTTTTGGGGGGGACATAATGAACCCCTACAATTGAAAGAGAGAAATTTCATTTTGTTACCCATCCTGGGGTTGGCATTGCTCTAAGCGCCCCTTGAATTGATTTTTGTTTACCAGCAACAAGGTCCACTTCTGATTTTTATTTATCTTTTGTTAGGAGTGATTTATGCCCCTTCGCCTACCTTCTTGTGAATTAAGGGTGATTTTTCCTATCCCCCCCACAATATCATTTTGAGGGTGCACCGAATGAGACCGAAGGTTGTACAAAATTCCCCCTTCCTTTTTTTTTTTATGAGGAATCCTTTATTATTGAGACCACCAGTGAGGCATGGTGACTCTCCCCTTGAGGGCATGGTCAGGTGGTCACTGAGGGTGTGTATGAAAAAGGGTTGGGGGGGGGGGTCGATGGATAGACTGGATAAAGAAAAATATTTGGAAATTCCCATGCTTTCCCAGTATTTGGTTCATGAGTAAAACGGGAAATGGAACATGAGATGGGAGCCATATGACTACCTTCTTTTTGTCCCTCTGCTGAGTCCTCAGACGAGATTGCTAGAGAATCCATCACTTACAGGCTTAGGAAGGATCTCTATTTATGGGATGGAGAGACTACCAAAGATCGGTTGGATGGGTCTTTATTTTCCTGAGTTGTGACCTTTGCCATAGAACTTGACGGCCCAAAGCCTTTTTTATTTATCGGAGTTGAGTCCATATGCATCTTCTTATGCAAGGGTCGATCACAATCTTTGAGTAGATGGCTATACTTGTGGCACCTCCTACATCTAAATGGAATGCCTTTATAGTCCCGAACTTGTAATTTTTCCTCCCCTTTTCCAATTTCCATTTCTTCTGCCAAATGATCCTTAAGATCAATATTAACTAGAGTGCGAGCTAATGACATGTTCCCTGTTGATAAATAGGAAGAATGATGAGAAAAATAGGTGCCCAGGGAGTTCATTAGGGGATTTTTGAGGTCTAAAATGGGCCTCCTAAGGAAATTATAAAATAATAGTGGAAATAATAAAATAAGATTAGATTAATCATCAAATTTTAGAAGGAAAAAAGAAAAAAATTATTTTTCCAACTTGTATTTTCAACTTATCTCACTATGGGTTTACTCAAATTTCGAGCGGAAACACTCGTTGGATGCAGAATTTGACTCCTAATCCAAGGAGTACCCATGTTTGATACTTTTGGTGGACCCTACTACAAGAAAAATGAGAAATACATGAAAAACATGATTGCAATCACGTTTTTTCATGTATTTCTCATTTTTCATGTAGCACAATCCATCAAAAGTATGCAACATGGGTACTCCATGGATGAGAAATTAAATTTTGCATCCAATAAGTACTCCTCAAAATTTGATTAAAATCTTAGGGAGATAAGTTGAAAAGACGAGTTGAAAAAGTAGTTTTATTATTTTATTATTTTTTAATATTTTTATTTTTTTACTCCAAAAATGGTGAATCATCCCCTATGGTTGACATCATCATCTTGAATCCTATTGGTTCTCATAAAGTTTATTTTGTTTGCACATTTTTCTTAGGAGGCCTATTTTAGACCTCAAAATTCCCCCAATGACCCAAATATTTGGAGACTAGCTAATCCCAATAGTGTGGGGGAAGACCGAGGAGCCACACCCAAATCAGAACCAAGTCCATTCTTTTTGTCCTTGTGTCGAAAAATAGAGTCCTTAATTTAAACAATACCAGAGTGGAGTTTATCTGCTAGACATGTTGAGTAGCCCAATTTGCCTTAGAGGCATCCTTAAACTACAATTTGATCCACCCTCTTGCCAAAAGGGTAACCTTCGGTAGATTTCTGACTTTCGGCATGATATATCTAGCCATCCGATCTTTGAAGGTGTTTATGCTGAATTTTCTTCCTCGTGCTCAAATAACTAGGGTTTTCTCCACCATTTCCATCGTGTTTTGCATCATAATATTGGCCCCCATAACTAAAGATAACCTTTGCCTTCTTGTCTTCTTCTTTAACACATTGTAATTTTTTCCTCTTTGGGCCTGACTCCTTGTCTGAGGATGAGTCTTTGCTAACCTTGGTATGGGGTTTATTTTCAAAGGCCCTTTTCCCATTAGCAACTGAGTTTCGACCATCATCTTCCTCCGGCACTAGAATCTCCGTTAGGAAAATGTTGAAGTTGGGCTTGGAAGTCTCAACTTGGGGGGTGGTGGAGGTGTTCAGAAAGGTCCTAGGGAAGATGTTGCCTTCTGAAAAGATAATTCCCTTAGGGTCTGTTGTGATATCCTGAGAATTGCTTCACCTTTAGATGTAGAGGGAAAACATGCTGAGAGTAAGGCAGGGGGATTTCCAAAATCGCCATGAAAAAGCTAATAGCCCTGGACTTCATGCTTTTGAATCAAAGATAAGGATTTGTGATTGACCTGCTCCTGGTTTGACCAAGCTGGGGGACTTTGCTCCCATGCCACATAAGTAGTTTTGGGTCTCTGCGATAGCTGAAAATTCCAGGTAAGGGGAAAGCTACGAATCCAAATCAGACAAACCCCAAACTTACCAGCTTCCATTTTGGCTTGGAATTCTAGGTTTGTTACCCAGATCAAAACCTCACCACCCTCTTTTGGTTCAAAATACACCAGCTCCCTAGTCAGAAAAAGCTTCTCTAAAAATTGATAGATCATTCGTAGCCCCGAGTAGGAAATGTCTGGTGTCAGTTGCCCTAACCTAACCTCTAGACAATAAAATACATCTAACAAAAAAGTTGGTAAAAAAATTGGAGTAACTAAGTGTAACAACTGATTCTATGACATAATCATTACTACACCAAAATTGTCTGCTTCATTCAGGGATGATTTCGACATCTTGCTGTTTGCAAAAATGCCTGCGACTCATCTTCGAACCTTAGCGACATTTGTATATAAGGTCTTCATCATCTATTTTCACTCTTTTATATATAATATATATATATATTATCTATAACTATATAACTATGTATTGTATTTGTTTATTTAACTCACTCTTAATTAATTAATATATTATTTTTTTAAATATCATCTATATATTTTCATTTTTGGTTTCACAAAATTCTATTCTTACTCTCTTTATGTATATATAACATTTACCTTCTTTTATTTTAAACTCACTCTTAATTAAATTAATATATTTATTTTATTATAATATTTATCTAATATTTTATTTTATAGATTTCACAAAAATCAATATTACTTCCATGGCATCTAAAATGAAAAATATGTTATTGGATTTGAATTTAACTTATTGTTTAATATATTAAAAAGATTTGTTTTGTCTTTGTTTGCTAAGTTATGTGAGTCCTAAGATGATTGACACTCCTAATCTGTGGTTTGCTTAGCCATGATCGAAGGGCATTTAGCTGTCAAAATCAGCCGGGGATTGCACCCAACTTGGCCACACCAACCCTTAGCATGGCTAAATTATTGTTAATGGAGTTTTGAATCAATGACCTTTAAACTAGGGAGTGTCTTAACAAAATACCTTGTTACCGTTTGCTCTATGCTCCATGGACAAAATTTAATTTAAATAAAAGAGAGACCAATTAAAATTTGAAATTTGACCATTCTTTTTATATAAAAATGTCATTGATCTTTATTCAACAAAAGTCTATGGTTGAATAGGTCATTTGTTGGTGTATTTTTCTCCATGCAAATATTTGATAAAGTGTATTTTTCTCCATGCAAATATTGATAAAGTATGTTATTAAAATTCAGGAAGAATAACTAAAACTGTTAAATATAGTTTTTAATAAAAGAAATGGTAAATATTTGATATTAAAATTAAACAAATCAACATAGCTAAATTTTAAATGTTAAATATTAATAATAATAAAAAATATGGTAAATATTTGATATTTAAATTAAATAAATCAACAAAAATTGTTTTTAAAGATTATAAACTTTTAAATTTCTAAGACCATTTTTTTTATAAAGATTATAAACTTTTAAATTTCTAAGACCATTTTTTTAATAAAGATTATAGCCTTTAAAATTGGTAAGACAACAAAAATTAATTTCAAAACGGCAATTTCAATTGAATTATTTGTGTTTATTAATTTCATTTTAAATTTGAGAATAAAAATCTCTCTCAAGTGTAAAATACATTTAACCCCTTAACCCCACATAAAATTCTTTTGGAAAACCCATTCAATTAAACCCTTTGCGTTAGATCTATCTATCTGCCCATTCAATTAAGTGCGTTAGATTATTATTTTTGATGGTTTAAAATTGTTGAATATATTTAGAACTTTAGACACGCAAAACAATTAACTCTAGATTGTTCTCATATAAACATGTGTTTATAGTGAGCCAAATAGCCCATGAAATTATAGGGGTAAATTTATAATTGGTTACCATTGAATTCTCACATGAAATTTAGAGACCACTTTTAATGTATTGTGCTCTCCATAGCTCATGTAACCTTGTAAGGACTCAACCTCCCAAACATGAACTTTATAGAGATAGAATAATTAATAAATGTGTCTTCTTTGCTTCTTTAAGAAGAGGACCAACAACGATGTGCAGAATTATATCTCTAAAACATAAACCTTAATATTTGGATGTAGTCTTCTAGCAATCCATAGATAGTCCAGTCATCCAAATCGATTTCTAAGAAATCATGAAGAAAATCCTCTCTTTATCAGTCGAGCCTGCTTACGCATCCTTTCAAGCATTTACCATAATCCTTGGTTGAGGCATTCTTCAGTCCAAAAGGCATCGCATTATACATAAAATACCCCCATTCTGTGGTGAGGGTAGTCCTAGGTCGGTGATGAATTTATTTACTTATTTTTATTTATTTTATTTTTAATTAAATTATTTCAATTTAGCACTTTATTTTTTAAAGCGAATCATACAATTTTTTTTTTATTTAACACCACGAAGGATTTTTCATAATTTCATCATCACTTAAAACCTTGTAACCTAACTTGGGTGTGTATTGCTTCATAGCCAAATTCTTAGACTATGAAAATTCATTCTTAATGTTTTATGTGTACATGGCTATCTCAAAGATGAGATACATCCGACTTAGTTATTCTTTTATTGATAAATTTGATTCCTTAATAGATTTTCATTGTCTACATGGTAGTTAAGATAAGATCAACCACTTGACTAAGTGTGAAATACCTTCTGTAGGAAGAGAATCCTCCAAAGTCGAGAAGAAGGTTTGAAATTGGCGTCACATTCACCCAATTTTAACATTGTATCCTCTATTCACTTTTCAAACTATCTACTTATAAGAGAAAAGGATTATACACTTGGCTTTTCAAATAGCCAAAGCATTGTGATAAGATATATTGGGCTCCCTAATCTATTCCTTAACAATATCAAGTCCAATATATTTTTTGAGATAGCTTGTGTGTGAAGACCCTCATATGGTACTAGCTTCTGTCCACACTTAGTTGCCAAGGTTTTTAAGAATCAATGAATATTTTGAGGTCCCACCTACCACAATATCTAGGCATTTTCATCCAATTTACTAATGTAGTGCCATATTTTTCCTTTGATCTTAACCTCTATATTCTCTCTACAACACCTTTTGTAATATAGCGTCACTAGTCATCCAATATAGTAGGATTGCCTCTAGGATTGATTTGACTAATACAAGTACACCACTTCTTGAAAGTCTAACACCCAATTTTATAAATATAATTATGGCATGGAGTATTGGGAGAATTCAACATTGATATTTTATTAAAACTTTTAGATGTAATCATGATTTTGCTAATGAAGAGTGCTAAACAGTTGATTGAATGGGTGGAGTACCTATAATGACTATAATGCCATGACTATGATTTAATGAGGGGGAATGGTTGTTGGTTGAAATAATGCTCGCTCAGAATTGTGTTGTCGAGTTGAAATTAAAACCTCATTTCTTCCCAATTTCCTGGGATTCATTTAGTGAGTTGGTGGTTGAATTACGACCTTTACATAATTATGAGTAGTGGGAAATTGTACAAGATGTTTGCACTCATCTCAAAATTTTTGACATGACCCATGAAATTGTTGACTCTGCTCTCAAAATCCCATGTTGAGAAGGGAAAAAGGTAGTCAATTTGTGTACAGAGAGAAAGGGATGCACACAAATGGTTTGGAGGCAAAATTCAAAGGAACATATGTGCCCAAAAAGTTGTAGTTTGTACTAGAACAATGAGGGAATGTTAGATCTATTTTCTGGTTGAGAAAATTAAGTATAAGTACCCTTGGCTTGTAAAGGAGAGCTAGGTGTTTAGTTGAGTAAGCATAAAGGCATTGAGATGGGAGGGCATTAAGGGACTGCTAGGGAAGTGAAGGGACCCCATTATGTTGGGCAATCTAGCTAAGGAGACGCTTGTGGCTTTAAGAAGGCTCTTGGCTTAGTGGGGTTGAAGGAAAAAAAATGCTATTTTATTATTATGAAGGATAGTGGCCTTCAATTTTTCACCATCTATTGCTAAATGCAAGTTCCCATGATGGCATCATGGTCTAGCTAGGGGTGGCCAATTACAAAAGAGTTAGCCAAAAAATTGAGCCTTTGGTTGGGTGCAAAAAGGTTCACCCTTCGTTTTTTCTGGTAAGATCGGAGATCGTGTTAAATTAATTCATAAAACACAAAATTACATCATAGATAGTCTCTATTACTCTTCCACCGGGGAAACTACACAAGTAGAATAGACTTAAAAACCTTTAAGTTGCCCCTACTGTTTCTAATTTCCAGATTTGAAAACATAGACCATAATGAAAAGAAAGTATTACATAGACAATATTGCATAAATTGCTAGGCAAGATCATGTTATAAGTCAAAATAAAGAATAAAGTCTGAGCGTTGAGTTCTCTCATGTTGTTGGGATGTGTGTTTGATTAGGCGACTGAGGATCTCCAATAGTATTTGATGATGGGGGTTTTGTGCCAGTGATATGCTTGAATAATAGATTGATTTCTCCATTGAAATTTTCTATTTTATCCATGAGTTCAACTATACATATAATAAGCTCATGTTGAGTGTCTATTCTATTAGTGAGAACCTTTCCCATAAGATTTTTAACATGTTAATATATATTAACCATTTGCATGTTGGCTAAAGTCCTTTCCATGGTGGAATTTTTGACTTTGGGGATCGAGTCTCTAGGTCTCCCTCTCCACATGATAGTCAGGAACAAATCTGCGAGCTTTCCTGACCTAATCTTCAACATCTGAAATAGCCCTTTGGACAAATTCAAGGATAATACATTTGTATTGTTCCATGGCATATTTGTCTGAGTTTTGGGTGTGGATGTTGTGTAGGGAGGGGGTGTTGAAAGTAAGAGAAGGGGACAAACCATGACCACTACAAAAATTTTGTTACGAGGGACTAACCAGCCATTGGTGCACCATAATGAAGGAGGTAGTAAAAACATGGGAAGCTGGGAGAGGATGAATAAGGTTGGTTGATGGACAACACATACGAGAGAAAATTTGGGGGTCTAGGAGAAGTCACTATGAATTGACAAGAAATTTAGATAGACAAAGAGGAGGATAAGGTCAATTCATAGAGAAGTAGACGAGTAATAGTCCAAAAATAGGACCAAGGACGGGGATTGGAACCCATAACCCAAATCACTAAGTTGGAGTAAACACAAAAGCATGAAATGATACCAATATTGATAGGAGTTGCATCGAACAAGAAATAAAACGCTGAACCTCATAAATGAAGATCCATGGAGAGGAGAAGCTTGAATGACCACATAAAGCCTCGAACCGCTGGGATAGACTACGAGTGTTAACGTATGAGATTGCATGATTCCTAACTGCTTGTCCTGTTGGCTTGAGAGTGCTCCAAATGGGGAATGGTTGCCATGGTTTGTGGGCTATTATGAATACCATTTTCCTTCAACCAATTGCACATCTAACTTCCTCCCATCTCTCAACATTATAGCTACATCCAAGCCCTTTCAAAATCAAAATTGTCTCCTTGAATTGGCAAACGAATGATCCTTGGCGCTGATGTACCTTCCCAAGTGCTTGCACACTCACATGTAGAGAAGATGGGAACTTGCCTTACCTGAGTTGAGTTTCCTCATGGCGGGTTGGCCATGCAGGCTTCTAGGTGGGGGCAGCCTGCCGCCTCTCATTTAACCTTAATTCATTCATGACTATTTCTTTGTTTGATTTATAGGCACCCTCTATGGGTAGGCTCACCCTTCGTTAGTTGTACGTAACTTTTAAATTAAATTAGATAAGTGTTTTGTGATTTAATTTGCAATTTAATTTTTGTGGAATGTTGTAGTAATGATGCTCGTGGATATGTAAATAATTTATTCCTTGGCTAATTGAAAATTGGATTAGTATGTATATGGGTGTATGTTTGTATTTTAATATGGAAATGAATGCAATACTCAAAGAAAAATAATAACCAATCGATATGACATGGTTTTAATAAGCCTCTTCATAGAAAATTTATGGCTAGAAGGGAAAAGAAATTATGCTTATCATCTTCTTGAGAGGCCATTGAAGGTGGTCTCATTAATGAACTACTCCCAAAAAGTTTTTAATATAATATTTGAGATTACAATAGCCATGCAAAATAAGTACTTGACTTGTTACTCAAGGGTAAGTGACCTCAATGGATTTATATATTTAAATTTCATGAATAAAAACCTTAGCTTTATGATGGAGACTAAGTAAGAAAAGTCTTCATATAACATCTGAAATAGTTTGTTAAAATATTCATTAATGAACTCATGATTTTGTGAAGTCAATTAAGTGATTGAATTCGGGCCTTTTAGATCCTTCTTAAATAGTTTTTATTGTTTAGCACCCGTGTTGAGACAACTATATTGTTTTTTATACAATTGGAACCTATTTAGGACTTAGGGTTAAGAAGTATTCTTTGTATTTGTGTTCTCATAATGATTAGGGAAAGTTTTCGAGTTTGGATTTGCTATGACAATGCTGTTTTCCAGCCGTAAAAAATACATAAAGTTTTTGTTCCTCAATTTAAAGACTTGCCAACAATAAAGCAACTAAACAATTGGTCTTTATGATTTTAATTGCATTATATTTATGAAATTTGGTTAATTGCTATTCTTAGGCAAACATAAAACATTTAACTACATTCTTTGAATGCTCATTGAAATCTACTGGTTGATTCACTACATGCGTAAGAGGATTTTGATGATAAAAAAAAAAATCATGTTATTTTGTGCTCAAATGCTATCGGAGATTTTGGGTTATACCACTAGTATATATTTATTGTTATTGGAGATTATGGGTTATACCAATAGTATATATTTATTCAGTATTCTCCTTTTTAACATGGTAAACTCACTAGTTCTACTGGGTTTGAAATAATCCAAGAATGGGAAAGATCTTTTGTAAAGGTTGATAAGGTTGATATGTATTTTGGCTCTTATGAAATATATAACCCAACCTTTAAAAAGACTCTCCTTGTATGTGAATTTCACAATTTTATTTATGTATGTGTAGTTTGGTTTGGTTTAGGTATTCTCCAAGTTTAGTTTGGTTTAGGTATTCTCCAAGTTTAGTTTGGTTTAGGTAAAGTAAGGTTTAGGTATTCTTTTTTTAATCCGGTAAACTAAGGTTTAGGTATTCTTCTTTTTTTAATCTGGTAAATTCATTAGTTCTATTGTGCTTAAAATAATCCAAGAATTGGGAAGATCTTTTGTAAAGGTTGATAAGTATTTTGGTTCTTATGAAATATATAACATAATCTTTAAAAAGACATACTAGACTCTTCTTGTATGTGAATGTCACAATTTTATTATATAAAAATATGTTATGTAAAATGAGTGATTATTTATTTATTTATATATGAATTTCACTATATATCTATGGTGAATCATGTTCATACATTTATACCTTGTCGCTAGGGATATCATCCGCCTGTTGTCAGAGTGCATTGGATTTCATTATCTTTTTTTGCAATTCTACCAAGTTTCAGGAAAATGTTTAATATTTATATTTTACTGTAAATTCAAAAAGAATTTTCTAATTTTCTAGTAATCTTGTTTCTAATTTTCGATTGGTTGGGCAAGCTCTGATGGAACATAATTCCCCTAGTGGAGGGAATTTTATTTTCTGTATTTGTTAGTGCCTAAAAATTCATTTAAAAAAAAAAAAAAAAACTAATTTTGTGAGGGGCCATTTTGTTGATGAGTGCTAAGACTTGACATTGACACTAACACTATTATGCTATTGCTCTTCCCAATAATGCCAGAACTGATGCGGTTGCAGGTCCTTTACATAGGTAAGGTTGGGGCGGGGGGCGGCGGGGGGGTGAACAATAATTTTCTAAATTTCAATTAGCTGAGCGAGCTTTGATGGAACATAATTCCCCTTGTGGAGGACATTTTATTTTTGATATTCGTTAGTGCCTGGTAATTTATTTTAGAATAGAAAAAATCTATTTTTGTGAGTGGCCATTCCGTCGGTGGGCGCTTTGACACAAACACAGACACATACAAATACACTATTATGCTACTGCTTTACACAATAATGTCTGAACTAATGTGGTTGCAAGTCCATTACGAAGGTGAGGGTAGGGGGCGAGATGAAAAAATGTCCAATTAATATTATTACGTTTCATTGTGCAAAGATTTCTTATGTGAAGCTTTCGCCGTGCAGAGGAAGCTCCGTACAAGTTCTCTGATTTCACCAGTGCTATCACTGATCCTAAATGCAATTTAAGTAGTCTGACAAATTTTGGTGAAACTATCCTACTGGACTTGCAACTAAGCTGAAGGAAGTCCATGTTATGCATTGTGACCCCCCAAGAACTATATTTTTCGAAAAACAACTACAAAAAAAATATTAAAAAAATGTACGCATGACAATCACTGTAGGCCAAAAGCACCAAAGGAGCATTGAGTCAACATCCTCAAAACACTATTGGCACACCTCTATGCTAGCAATGTTACACAACACACAACTTTGTTCGATCAATTTCCGAGTTAACCATTAAATGCAAGCCCCCATCAATTCAATTACATGTCTTAGTAGTACACAACATATGAAGCAGGCCCTCGTGCCAATGTATTTGGTGTAAAATACCACCCCACATTTACCCACTTTTACAAGCTCACCAGGGTAAATATGAGACGAGAGTTACTTTGCATAACCCAACATCCAAGTTCCAATTATGGAAGTGGGGTCCAATGTCCTAAAACTTTATTGCAACCTCCCAGGGACACATGATAAGTGCCCAAACCTCAAAAAAATCCACATATGATCTCTCCCTGAGTTGGAACTTTCTTTTTACCAAGCTTTACAACCTAGCTGCATGCATGCCAAGCGGTCCATGTGACTAGAAGGCTCTAATCGTGCACACACGTTGTCCTCCATGCAACTACAACCAAAATTCCTTAGTTCTATCCCTGTGGCTAATAATTCAGTCATTAGAGAAATTTTGGGGTCGAAAATGGGCCTCCTAAGGAATATTATAAAATAATAGTGAAAATATTAAAATAAGATTAGATTACATCATCAAATTTTAGAGGGAGAAAGTAAAAAACTACTTTTTCACCTCGTATTTTCAACTTATCTCCTTGTGGTTTTACTCAAATTTCGAGTGGGAGCACTTGTTGGATGGAAAATTTAATTCCTCATCCAAAGAGTACCCATGTTGCATCCTTCCGATGGACCTTGCTACATGAAAAATGATAAATACATGAAAAACGTGATTGCAATCACATATTTCATGTATTTCTCATTTTTCTTATAGCAAGGTTCGTTGAAAGTATACAACATGGCTACTCCTTAGATGAAGAATTAAATTATGCATCCAACAAGTGCTCCCATTCGAAATTTGAGTAAAACCATAGGGAGGTAAGTTGAAAAAGAGTAGTTTTTATTTTTTATTTTTTATTTTATTTTTTTATTTTTAATTTTTAATTTTTTACTCCAAAATAGGTGAATAATCTCCTATGGTTGACATCATCATCTTGAATCCTAATGTGTCTTATAAAGTTGATTTTGGTTGTACATTTTTGTTTTGAGGTCCATTTTAGAACTCAAAATTTCTCTAATGGATTGAATTTCAGGGCTAACCTATATGCTACTGCCCAGAATTTTCCAGAATCAAGTCTAACATATACTTAGGCTCAGATATTGCCCAAACATTCCAAACACATGATAAGCATTTAGACAAACATATGGTAAACATGGTAGCTACAGGTCATGAATGCATATCTATTCACTGTTTCATTAATCTCATCGGAGAATCATCAATAAGGTACACTGTCTTCTCAAGCTAGCTGCGACAACACTTGTTATCTCATACATTCATATAACCATCCAATAAATTATCGAATCATGAACACAATCCATAAAAAGAGCACACAATTTAACCATATCTATAACCAACATTTAACTAGAATGAAGCCATGACAAACTAGTCATAAAATCAACACAATAACCAACACATATGCTCATTTATCTCAATAAGAAATAAGACAACATATGCATAAATCCAACCAAGTTAGGGACTTCCACGTACCACCTTACCATAGATTGGGATGAACCAAATATCTCTTTCAACCAATCATCCATGTTCCATATTCCAAGCATGAATGTGGGATCACATGGGATAAAACAAAACAAAACCAACCAGAGCTTCTAGAGGCTAAACCACCTCAACCCTCAACCACAATGATTTCACCTAAGCCGATTCATAAATCTCCAAAACCTCAGACTTTCTTCACCATACCCAGAGGAATTTTCCTATCTCAAACCATCTGTCAAGAGTACCAGGAGAAAACCATCTCCACCCTCAACCCTTTGGAATTTTCTTGATACCACCTCAACAAGGATCCAAAATCTATGACAATCCAAAGCTTAACCAATATAGGGAACACACTACATCATGGCTATCCGGGAAATGACATAAGCAAATGGTGTACACCAATGTCAATCTAGGAAAATAACATGCCAATGAAAACAAAAATGACCAATAACCAAATACATAAACCATGCATTCACATCCCAACAAGATAACCAAACATGAAACTGGTTACCTACAAAATCCTCTTGCTAATTACTCTTTCCTTGATTTCTTCCATTTCTTTCTATTGATCCAATTCCTCTTGCGCTTCTTTCTTTCCTTGCCCGTTCCTTGCTTTCTTTCTTATGTCCAAGTGATGCAATGTTTCTCTCTCCTCTTTCCCTCCAAGTGAATACTAGAATGTCCAAGAGTGTCCAAGAGAGAATACTAGAATTATATCTCTCCAATTTCTTTTCTTTTTTCCTTTCCTTTTACTTAATTTTCCCTTGCATGCATATTCTTGTCCCTTCATCTTCCTGTTCTCCTATTTTTGTTTAATTCTTGAACTAATTGCCATTTATTTCCCTTTGCCTTTTCCAATGCCAATTTCCATAGTTAATAGATAATTAACCACAAGCGACCTCCAATGTGATGTTTCCCCCCCATTCAACTTGGAATATGTGTCCCATAACCTTGGTTTGATGTTTTCATTTTCAGATGGAAATATAACCTGGGGTTGTTACATTTGGTAGTGGAACAAGAAATGAGCTCTGATCTGAAATGGAGTAGATTAATAATGTTGTGCTAATTCCCCATTCGGAATAAAACCCAAGATGCTTATCATTTTCTTATAAAGTGCTTAAGGATTCACCATGTTTGCTTAATTAACAAATTCCCATGAGAGTTTCTTATGTAAATGTTATAAACAATTTAACATAAAACATATATTGAACAACAACAAAAATAACAACAAAGAACATCAAAATACAAAACACAACATAGTGATTTGATGAGGTGTTCACCCCTCCTAGGCTACGTCTCCTTGGTCTAGCTTCCAATGCTTGAGCCTCTCTATTATGCTCAAAATTACAACAAAAGTGTGTTTACAATGCTCAAATGCCTCTAAAACTTGTCTCAATGAATTTAGAATACTAAAAAATGACCATATAGCCTCTTTTTGCATCCAATTTTGATAAGAACTGAAGAAGTTATGAATTCTCATAGTTCTTCCACTATTTGTTCCACAAACTGCTCCAAAACTCGACATAACCCCATAAATTCGCTCCAAAATCCATTAACTGAGCGAGAATTTGGCTGCGCCGTGGGCCATAACCTGTCGGCCATATCAAAAATCACAATCAGTGAGGTTTGGTAGGCTGAAGGTCTTGTTAACACGATGGAATGTTGCGATAGCGATATCACAGACCCGACTGGAGTATAAACTGGAATTCATATAAAATATCGTGTCTGAGGTCTTATCGCTATCAGAACTCATCGCATTTTGCTATTGGCCGATAATCCCTATATCATATATATATCGGTGGGTACTGGGTGCGTTATGCGATTGCGATATATCGCATCGCAACCTTTATTGTGTCGGGGGTCGATTCTATAACTCATCCTTTCCTGCGATTGTGATATACGATATCATAAATCGCAATTGGCACTGCCTAGGGGTCGATTCTTAACCCGATCCACCTGCGACTTGTGATATGCAACATGCAAGGGCCAATGGAAGCCTGCCACTTGGTGCCTCCTCATTCATTGGGACCTTTGCCACGTCATCCAATCCTGCCAATTAGACAAGTCAAACTTGAACTTTGACTTTCTCTAACTTATGCATAAGAGCTCGGATTCTAGTGTCGTTTACACCGTTGGATTCAGAATGATGAGATATTCAATATGAAGCTGATTTTAACAAAATTATGACACTTCAATTTTTGAGCATAAACTTGAGCACATGTTTACTCCTCCACACTGGAAGCCTTCTGGACCCCAAAAGATTATATTAAGTTATTGAACATATGAGGGTATTGTTCCCTCATGTTCCCCTCTTCAATCCATTTGGCCTTTGATGTATTTACCTTTGAGACCCACTCGAAGCTAATCAAAATTTCCCTTTTATGATGACCTCGTTCTTCTGTCAAGTATGGTGTCTTGCTGAAGCTCATCAAGAAATTTTGGAGAAAAATATTCAATTGATGGAATCTGTACACTTTTTCCTTGATCTACAATCAAAGGAGGCTCAACAATCTCAAATTTTCAACATTAACAACGGAATTTCCAGAATTTTAAATGAACCATAACGGATTGGTTTCAACTTTTTACCTTCACCTTGAAGCCTTTCCTTGCTAATGTAAATCCAAACTTCATCGCCTACTTGGAACTGATGATCCACACAATGCTTATCATGCCTTGCCTTATACTTGCCTTGACTCTTTTCTAGTTGTTCTTAAACTGTTTGGTGAATCAATTGAATTTGCTCAACGAATTTCTTTGCTCTATCTATGTCGCCATCTCCATCTACAACTATATATTTTTCAAAGATGAAATCCAAAGGCGATTTAGGCAAATAACCAAGACATGCCTCAAATGGTGAAGTTAGAGTAGAAGAGTGTTTTGCTCGGTTGTAAGCATGCTGAATATAATGGAGTTTTCATCCCATAACTTAGGATGGTTGCTGCAATATCGTCTTAGTAAATGAATAAATTTCCTGTTAACCACTTCAATTTGACCATCTGTATGTAGATGGAAGACTGTAATTTTCTTCAACTTGATGTCCATCAAGTTCCATAAACTTGACGAAAAATTCCCAACAAATTGGGAATCACGATCACTTACAATAGAAGTAGGTAATCCAAAATGAACCCATACAATTTGAAAGAAAAGTTGAGTTATTTGTTCAGATGTAATTTGTTTTTTACAAGGAATTAGTATGCACATCTTGCTGAACCTATCCACAACTACATACAAATAATCACGACCTTTTCTTGATAAAGGAGGACCTTCTACAAAATCCATAGAAACACTCGCCCATGGATGTGAAGGCACTGGAAGTGGTGTGTGCAATCCTAGTTTCCTATTACTAGGCTTACTAACTGCACAAAAAGTAGAACCTCTAATAACACGTGACACACCTTCAAGCATACGAGGCCAGTAAAAATGCCTCTGAAGATTTTACACAGTTTTACTTACACTGAAATGTCCAACAATAAGAGAAGTGTGCGCTTCCCTTGTGACATTTACTCTCTCTCCCTGTGGAACACAAAGTTTTCCCAAATGATACAACAGATTATCATGTACATGGTATTCTAATTCTTCAACTTGGTGGCCTTGACTCAAGTTTAAATATACATCTTGAAAGTCAACATCATGTGCATATTGTTCAACATAACTTTCAGAGAAAACATAATTATTCATGAATAAAATGGCTACATTAACAACTAGTCTAGAAAGCATATCAACAACTCTATTATAAATACCTTTCTTGTATCTGATTACCAAGTGGAATTACTGTAAAAATCCCATCCAACTAAAGTGCCTTGATTGCTGCAATTTTGTTTGAGATTGAAGATATTGCAAAGGTTGATGATCGGTGTGAATAATGGTTTCTTTTCCCATCAAGTAATGATTCCATTTTCTTCACAGTTTGTAACAATGCGTAAAGATATTTATCATATGTAGGATAGTTAATAACAAGACAATTAAAAATCTAAGAATGAAATGAAATGGGCTTACCATGCTGTAAAATAACTACACCCATGGCATAGTCGTGTGCATTTGTTTGCATTTCAAATGGTTGTTTCAAATCCGGTAATGCTAAAACTGGGGCTGAACTGATCTTTTGTTTTAAAGCATCGAATGTTTTTTTCTATTTTCCTCTCCACTGGAAGACAAACTTCACGCTGGTCAAAGCATGTAGTGGAGTTGCTATTGAAGAGAAATTAGCAATGAACTTCCTCCAATATTGCGCTACTCCCAGAAAACTCCTTACTTTTGTGACTGATTTTGGTATTGGCCAATTCACAATGACTGAAACTTTAGAGGGGTAAATCTTCATCTCACCTCCTCCACCTATGTGGCCCAAATACACTAAGGAATTTTTCCCGAATTCACATTTAAACATATTCAAAAATAATTGTTCTTTTTTTAAGACATCCAACACTTTCCTCACATGTTTGACATGTTCTCCTTGTGATTTGTTGAATATCAAAATATCATCTAAATAGACAATTACAAACTCATCAAGAAAGGATCTTAAAACATCATTCATAACTCTCATGAATGTAGATGGAGTGTTGCAAAGACTGAAAGGCATAACCAGCCACTCAAACAATCCATGTTTGGTTTTAAAATAAATCTTCCAAATATACTCCTCAACTATTCTAACTTGATGATATCCACTTCTTAAGTCTAATTTAGTGAAATATTTTTCATTCTTCAACTGAGCTAGCAAATCATCTATTTTGGGCAGTGGTTATCGGTTCTTTATGGTAATTTTGTTCAAAGCTCGATAATCTACACACATGCGCCAAGTTCCATCTTTCTTGAGTACCAAAACAATTGGTGAACCACATGGTGAAGTAGAGGGACGAATTACACCTTTATCTAACAATTCCTGGACTTGTTTCTTAATTTCTAAACTTTCCAGAATTGACATTTGATACATACCGATTTTTGGGAGTGGATAGTCTTGATGTAGCTTAATTTTGTGCTAAGTTCCCCTTTTTGGTGGCAATCCCTTTGGTTCTTGAAACATGTCTCCATATTGATTGACCACATCAACCAATTCATCTTTTAGCTTCACATCACAGCTTGCAAAGGATTCATGCTTCGTGTCATTCTTCTGCTTGATCATAAGGAGCATGAGACTCTTGCTGGAATTGACCAGTCGTTTCATTTTCCCTGTGCTTGCCAAAGATAGATTAAGCTTCTTGTGATGGGCTCTCACAATATGCTCCACTTCGACTTTGAACAAATGATATTTTTTCTCAAATATATGGAAAACGAATTTCCTGTCATACATATACAGGTTTCCCAACACAATTCGAGAAATATCCAGCGACACCACATCTAATTTGACTTCATCAATGAAATTGCAGTAATTGAAAACCTAAAAACACATTTCCGTGTGACGTGAAGATTTGCATCCTTGCTTATCCAACCCAATGGATACAGTTTATGATGAGGCATGGTTTCCAGTTTCAATTTCCTGACTAAGTATGTAGAAATTAAATTTGCTTGAGATCCACTGTCAAACAACGTATCAATCTTGATGTGTTTGGAAATAACTCGAATATGGAAAAACTCAATTTTGTTTTCCTCATTTGAAGCATTATTGGAGTTATCTGCTGCGTTGGTGCTTGCCGTGGCTTTTCCCTTATGTTAGGACCCTACATTGTCCCTTTTTGATCATATATTTTGCTATTATGTCATCCTTTTCCAACCCATATTTAAAGTCTATGTTATTACTTTAATCCATTTTTCCGAAGGTATACAATATTTCTTCTCATTACTATACGTTTGATATCTGCTCACTCACCTTGGTATGCAGACATTGCCAATTATCTGGTTGTAGGAAAGTTACCATCACACCTATCACATCGAGAGAAAAGAAAGATCATTCAACAAAGTGCTCGGTATTGATGGATAAGTGGGTGTCTTTTCCATACAGGACTTGATCATGAAATCCGAAGATGCATTAGAGAAGATGAGGTTTATGATATACTAAAGGCTTGTCATGATGGCCCTTGCGAAGGGAATTTTGCTAATAAGAGAATGGCACACAAAATTCTTAGAATAGGTTATTATTGGTCGTCACTCTTCAAGGATGCAAAGAAATATGTTCGGGCCTGCGATAGCAGTTAGAGAATGGGTCAACCTAATCATAGAGATGAAATGCCATTGAATCCCCAGGTAATACTTGAACCCTTTGAAAGATGGGCTCTAAACTTTGTAGGGCCCATTAATCCTCCGTCCAATCAAATAGTTTACATATTGTTTTGTACAGATTATATGACTAAATGGGTGGAAGTTAAGGCACTCATTAGAGCTAATGAAGAATCTATTTTAACCTTTCTATTTGAAGAAATATTTTTTAGATTTGGAGTGCCTAGAGATCTAGTTACAGATGGAGGACCTCCTTTCAATTCTCATGGTTTTAAAGCTACCCTTCAAAAATACCATATTCGCCATAAAATGACTACACCTTACCACCCCCAAGCCAATGGATAGGTGGAGAGTACAAACAAAGTTATAGAAGCCATTCTAACAAAAACAGTGAAGGAAAATAGGAAGGATTGGTCTCAAAGGCTGCCTGAAGCATTATGGGCTTACAGAACTACCTGGAAAAATACTACAGGATTTTCTCTCTATGAATTGGTTTATGGTAAAAGTGTTGTTTTTCCTGTGGAATTTGAAATTAAAACCTTAAGAACTGTTTTAGCTGTTAACCTTGATTTGGCTGATGCACAGACAGCCAGGTTGCAGCAACTTCAAGAATTGGATGAAAAGAGATTAGATGCCTATGATTCAATGACAAAGAACTAGGTGGCATGATAAAACCATCAAGCATAAGCAGTTCCAAAAATGTAATTGGGATTTATTGTATGATTCTCGGTTTGAAAATTTTCAAGGGAAATTACGAACAAGATGGTTGGGACCTTACGAAATAGACATTGTTTTTCCCAATGGAACAGTAAGGCTCCTAACAATTGATGATTCTAGAACACCATTATTAGTAAATGGGTATCATCTTTTTTTGTACCAGCAGCCCATTTCTAAAGAGGATTTTAAGGCCTCCTGCATTGCAGATTCACATTATATCTTTTTGGGGGAGCCTGCTACCCCTCATTGCATTTAATTTCTGCATTGTACTTTTTAGCATTAGATTATATTTCTTAACTAATAATCCCTGTCAAGGGTTGGCGTGTTACAATTGATTATTTTGCAGAACCCAGATGTAGGAGAGGCTGATTGAAAAGGACAATCCTACTGCAGGCAGATTTAAGCTTCATTTTGTGAAGCACTGTCATCTCATTTAAATCCATAATTAATTCCCCCATTTCCATCATTTTTCCCCCTTTTCTCTTCCTTGTGTTCCCCATTATTATTCAGCAACATCTTTCCCATTTTTATCATTAATGAAATAAAGTATTCTTCAACAACAGTTTTCCTATTTCTCCCACTTACAACAACATTTTTCTTTATTTTCCCCGTTGCTGAAACACCATCCTCCACCCATTTTCCCTTTGCTGAAACACCATTTCTTCTCAAATAATTACCACACACTACTTTCCATTGTGAGAATCACCTCTTTTATTATTTTTATAGCTCTGTTCTTTCACTACCTTCTCCTATGATTAAACAAGCCTTTCAATAATCACCCTCGTTTTTCAAAACCCTCTTCCATAACCATTGATGATCTATTATCAACGTACACTATATTTTCCGAATATGTATCAAAGGTAAACATGAGGTATGTGATTATTATGTGTAAATATTATTAAACTATAGTTAAATGAGAAGATTATGTCATTATTACCATGATCCCCATACATTTGAAGTCATTATTTCAGCCGTAGTTGGGGGGAATACCAAAATTATATGCCATCATTTCACAGCAAGCCAATTACCATCATTTTTTACCCACGATCACATCTTATCACCCCGCCTCTATGTTGTTATTCCATGTTCTCATTTGCAAAATTTACTTTGTCCAGAGTGTGGTAACTCGGTTTGTGACTATGCATTTTACTGAAGCTGGTTAACTATGGGAGGACCTGCTATTCGACATGAGCCCAGCTCGATAGCTCTACTAGAATTACACCCATAAGTGTATCAGATTTTTCAGCACGCAGGCTGGGTAGACTATTTTCAGAGACTTCAGGGATTTGATCCACAACAAGTCCTTGAATTTGTACATAATTTACGGGATGGCTACTCTACTGTCCAAGGAGTTTGAATTCTAGTATCGGAGTATGATATAACACAGGTTTCAGGTCTACTGGTCACCGGCACTCGATGGTTTACTCGTAAAAACATCATTCTAAATTAACAACAGGACTTTCTTCTGCCAGGAGAACAGGTCGAGCCTAAAGGCCAGGGTGTCCAACTCCATTCATTACGGCCTCCATGGCCGACGGTTGCTGAATTCATCAAGCATTATCTCACTAGTGAAGGTCGCTACCATGTAGTCTATCAGCATGATTTTGTCTTGTTAAATTATTTGAGACATGGTCGACTGTTGAATACGCCGTACTATTTACTTGGGTGTATAAAGAATATGTCACATTACTGTAGACAGGCAAACTTCCCACTCCTTTCCCTCACCCATCATCGTCTTGTCCAGCTATTAATTCTGAGGGGCTTGGCTCAACAGATTCCTCCCCCTCTTAATAATCCACCCCTAGACCCTCAAGAAGTTGTTGAAATTCCTCAAGCAGCAGCTGAAATTCTTTAAGAAGCTACTGAAATTCCTCAAGTAGCAGCTGAAATTCCCCAAGAAGCCGTTGAAATTCATGAAATTCCTCAACAAGCTTCTGAAATCCCTCAGCAAGTTGAAAATGTTTCCGAACAGCAACCAGGGAGCATTCCTGATACCCCAGAAATTCCACCAGCAGCATCAGCCAACCCAATTGACCCTTCCACCACATCAACTCCATCCCATAATTTAGTAGAATCATCTAATCCTACTGTCCACATTCCTAGTGATGATTCCAAAGATAACCTTCCCATCGCTATGCTAAAAAGAAAAAGGCAAAATAAGACTGCTTCCCTACTAAAAAGACAAATGAGGGCCTCAACTAAAGAAACTACCATCCCTGATAACCCTCCCCCTCTAAAAAAACCCACTCATAAAAGGAAAATTACTGCTCTCCCTGCCTTTTTACCCCGAAGACATATGAGGGCATCAATTGAAGCAACAACTGTTGCTACCATCCTAAATTCTTCACCTATTGGTCTAAAACCCCATACCCCACCACAGTCCCAAGTCCCTGAATCTTTTCCTATCTCACCCTCGGGCATTGAAACACAAGAAATAGATGCCCAGGATTTTGTGACACCATTTCTTTCAGAACAAGTAGCTACCACACAAGAACCAACTACTCATTCAGTAGCTGCCACACAAGAACCAGTCGTTGATCCACAAAATTTAGATACCCAAGATGTACAGCATGTAGCTGCCACACAAGAACTAGCTACTGATTCAACAGTTGCCACACAAGAACCATCTACTAATATACAAAATACAGATGACCAAGATGTTGTACAACATGTAGCTTCCACACAAGAACCATCTACTGATTCAGCAGTTGCCACACAAGAACCACCTGCTGATGTACAGAACACAGACGACCAGGATGTTATGCAACACGTAGTTGTTACACAAGAACCAGCTACTGATTCAGCAACTGCCACACAAGAACCACCTGCTGATATGCAAAATCTGGATGCTCAGGATGTTGCAAACTATGTAGCTGCTATAGAACAACAAGCTACTCATCTAGTAGCTGCCACACAAGAACTAGCTACTGAGACTGTGACTACTACACAAAGCCTAGTCACCCTAGCTTCCCTTCTACAGGAAAACGAGTTTCTAAAATCAGATCTCAAAGCTTATAAGAAGTAATTAATAATGACAAGGGAAGCCTATGATAGAGAGCTTAATTTGTACACTTTAGCTCATGTAGCATCCACAGCTGAGAAGAGTATAGAGAAAGATCGGTATAATGAATATATGTGCAACCAATGCGATAACATTTATCATCAAGCCGGTTATAAAATAGTTGAAATTCCATTGCCTGGAGCCTCCCCTGCATTCACTTCTGTTGTAATTAAAGAGGAACACCCTGCTGTCACACAAGAACCAGCAGGGCCTTCAAAAATTTTTGAAAAAGAGGTTAAACCACAAATACCTCGGCCTACTGTGACTGTTAAAACTGAAAGTCCTATACCTCAGTCTACAAAAATTGTGTTTACTCAGACTGAACCTCAACCTACAAAGATTGTTTTTACTCAGACTATCAGCACTGAAGCACAAATGGATAAATGGAAGAAAGGATACGTTATGTTGCAAGATAGGATCTTGTAGGAGCATAAATCACTGTGGAAAAATCATATATATTCAAACTGGGAAGCTTTGGAGTAGGTACTCCAACATTATCGTGCTCAGAAGAAGGAGAATAAACAACTAAAAACTAGACTACTCCTCATGTTTGATTTGGTTCAAAGATTATTAGCTACCAAGAAACCATCTTCCAACTACTCTCTTTTTCTTACAGAACACTTAGCATTCTATCAAATAAAGGCAATTATAGATGGGAGACCTCATGAGGTATCTGGACCTTAACAGTTTGTGAAAACTTTCACAGAAGCATCTACCAATGAACAAAAGTTACTCTGTGAATTGTATCTCCATAATGAAGCCATCCCTGAGGATAGGAAGCTTAATCTGAACCCTTTGGTTGGTGATGTTCAGATCAGGGCCTTTGTCTCTTTCCTTGCTAATCAACTTACATGGCAGAATAGATTTCTTTCAGCAAGGCATAATGAAGACAATCGTCTTCTGTGGATTCGATCTGAGCCACAGAATTCTGCCATTTTTGTTGCTGAATATCGTCAGTTTTTGAAGGAACCAAGAATGGGTGAACACATTAGACAAATACAAGCAGTAGTGTTAGAAGACTTCCAACATTTTTTTAAAGCTAAGGGAGCTCTTGCCTTAAAAGCAAACAACTTATTCTGGCAACAATCTTCTAAGGAAAGGCAGGAGTATCATCCCTTCAGTCCTCCCAATGTTGAAGCAACAATTTCAAGGGTACTTGACTATGTTAAATGTGTTCAGCAGTGTGCTGAAAAATGGGTAGGATATCATTTTCATTTTCCTCTTCTATGGATGCTAGCACAAGAGTATAGGGCTCATTATAGGTTGTCCAAAAAGGAAGAGGCAGCAGCATGGCATAGGTTACAGAATGTTCACGGCTTCAAAGATCTGGTTGACAGTACCTTCTATAGTTATTGCCTAAGTAATTTGCACTCCAAGGCACAGTTCCCGGACTCAGATTCAAAGTAAATTTTCATGAGGACATGCAACCCTTCCAGTTGGGGGGGATGTTAGGACCCTACTTTGTCCCTTTTTGATCATATATTTTGCTATTATGTCATCCTTTTCCAACCCATATTTAAAGTTTGTGTTATTACTTTAATCCATTTTTCTGAAGGTATACAATATTTCTTCTCATTACTATACGTTTAATTTATTTTACATATAATTACATTACCTTCATAGTTAGTCGTTGATCGGATAGTTGCTGAAACAGTTTATCATTGCAGTCTATGTTGCTGAAACAACTTGAAGACTGTAGGGTTATCATTATAGTTTATGTTGCTGAAACAGTTAGAACAGTGCGCAAATCCCGTTGCTGAAATAGCTCATTATTTGCATTTTAGATTCAGAAGCAACAAAAGGAGATCATCGAAGGAGCTGTTACATTGGCCATAACAACTACATTCCAAAGTCATCATTGCCATAACCATTGTAACAACATTTTGTCAATGGAAGAACTGATTACCCTATTTTGGCATATCGGGTTAAAGATAGGATTTATAATGTAATCAATTGTAATAGATGTCTCCTCTTTAAAAAGAGGAGACATCTACATTAGAGGGACTACAGACAGACTGTGGGAAGATCTAGCTAAAGGAAAAGAACTGGAATATTTTGTAATATGATACATTGACAGATGAATAAAATATTGTTCTAAACATTCATTTCTTGTTCCTTTTTCTTGGGAATCTTATGAGAAGGATAGGGCCCACCTTCATCACAAGATTCACCCATTACATTCATGTAGTGTGTTAGGTGTACTTTCTATTCATACCTTGTTAAGTTTTGTTTACTAAATATTGCTTATGCGTTATTGCTGAAACTCTGTTTTTCAATTGATTGTTGCATTACTTTTCCGACTTAATTCACAGTTAATCGGTGAGTGCTTTAATTGGTAATTGAGTTTACAGAGTGAGTTTGTGAAGCATAGTAATCAGAAACAGGTGCTGAAGATTCCTGCTTAGGGAATAGGGTCATGTTCTCTGTTACAGCATAACTAGTCCCTTCCTTTGCAGATTGATTTCCTTTACTAGATTGTTCTTTTTAATGTAATCAAGAATTCTTTGATAATTATCTGCAATAGATTGTTTTTTTCGTAACTTAGAGTGGAGCTTCAGTTTGCTTAAGGTGAGGTGTGATTGGTATATTCATTACTACAACTTTTACTACTTTTGAGATTGAGCACATACAGTGTGTAGTTTCCTTTGAAATAAACAGACTTCCCTGGGTTGACAATTCATGTAACACTTAGTTGTTTGAATTATTAAGAAATTAAAGTGACCAACATTTTGGTGCCATTGCCGGGGAAGACAATCATAGATTTCAAAAGCATTAATGTTTTTCTTTTAGATGTGCAGAATGCATGAGAGGAAGAAAGAAAACTAACCCTACAGGTGGCAAGGGCAAAGGAAAAGGAGGAAGAAAAATCTTTATTGATGAGATTATATCAAAAGCTGAAACTTCTCAGAGGCTAAGCTCTCGAAAGTCAGAGACTCAGCATTTTCTTCAAACAAACTACGAAACGGAGAAAGTTGTGGGCCCTGAAAAGGTTGAAGAAACAATAGAAGATATTGAGGAACTAGTAGAAGACATTGAGGAACCAGTTGAAGACATTGAGGGGCCAACAGAAAACATTGAAGACCGAGCAAGTGCAACAAGAGAACAACCAATGGAAGGGCATAATGAAGGACTCTTTGGTGGAGGACAAGTAGGAGGAGAGGGAAGAGATGAGAATTCTCTCTCCAACTTGGGATTTCCTATTGGGGATCTTCCCAGAGGGGAAACTCCCATGAATAATATGCCACTTCTAGCCTTACCTAACTTCCATGGTTTATCTTTTGAAGATTCTGATGAGTTTCTTTTTGAGTTTGATATATTGTGCAGAAGCTATGATTATGTTACTAATGCTCAGAAATTGAAGCTATTTCTAGCAACACTAAAAGGAAATGCACTAAGATAGTTTATGAGTCTGGGAGGCCATGTAATCACAACATGGGAACAAATGAAGCAAATTTTTTTTACCAAATATCAAGACTATTGCTGGATGAGAGAAAAAAAGGAGGAACTATTTAAGATGGTCAAAAAGGAGGACAAAAATCTGGAGGACGTTGTGGAAAGACTACAATACAATCTGCAGAGATCCAATCATCCTGATGTAAGTAAAGATATTCTTAAAACAATATTATTGAAAGGGGTAAGGGATGATTGCTTAGACATGCTAAATATGCTTGGTGAAGGGGACATATCTAAAGAATCATATGATGAAATTATTAACCTCTGCAAAAGATGTTCAAGAGGAGCTGCAAGGAATAGATCAAATAACAGGGATAATACATATTTAAGAGTCCAAAAATCAGCCAATGGAGGAGCAACAAGAGCCGAAATAGGTAATTTAATTGAGAAATTCAAAACTGAAATGTTAAGTTATTTTGCTTCACAGATTGACACCTTGCAGGTTAAGAAGAAACAAGCAGAAGCATAAGCTGCTTTGGCTATCTTCTGTCCCAAATGCAGAGATAAACATCCACTAAGGGAATGCCCATTAGACAAAGTACCAATTTGCACCATTTGTGAAAAGGATCATGAAACACAACAATGCCCTTCTTTACCAGGAATAAAAGCAGCATTGCAACCAACTGAAGAGGAATCTGAAGTGGTCTATTTGCTGACACAGAGAAGGCAATGGCAACCACGAGGACAAGGTATGAATTCTAATATGCCATTTACATCTTCTAATCGTTGGAATAATTATCCTTCTTTTAATCAAGCAAACTACCCGCCCTTTAACCAGATGCAATACCCACTCTTCAATCAAATTAATTACCCACCCATGCAATAAACAAACCCTCCCTTTGTAGACCCTGAAATGTGGACTCCTTGGCCTCCACAACAACAATATTATTTTAATCAATGGAATCCAAAACTGGAGAGCTCAACAAATCTCGTTCCCAAAGAAATTTCCTCAGTTTCAGCAACCACTCCCTCTACCATCAGGTGCTCCACCAAGTAATTAGACGATGAGACCCTAGCTGCCTATACAACCAAACCCTAACCCCAATAATAAAGTTGTGCAAGTCATTGATATTCAGAACTGGCCTATATCCCCTGTCTTCCCTGTGCAATGTAATGATAATCATTTACGGTGTAGGAAAATAGTCGAACCTATTATTGATGATATTACCTCTTCTGATTCTGACAAAGAAGAGATAGAGAGAAATATTTTACCTAATAAGGGTGTTGAAACAGCAGAGCCACAAATTCCCTGAGCGTTTAGCTTTGACTATGACACCTAAGCCACTTACTTTTAATCTTTTAGGGGAATTACAGAATCTTTATTTTAAAATTCCACTCTTACAAGCACTCAGAGATGTACCAATTTATGCCAGAACTATAAGAGATATTTGTATTAAGAAACCTGGTAGGGAAGCTAAAGATCCCATTACAGTTCATGTTATGGGTGATATATCTGCTTTAATGTCCGAAAAAGCTCCTCTTGTTAAATATGGTGATCCTGGCCATCCTACGGTTACAATACAAATTGGAAAAACTATTATTTCATGAGTTCTGGTAGATTTAGGTGCTACTATAAATATTATGACTCTTGAAACTTCACAACTGTTACAGCTAAAGAATGTGATTAGAGAGACACCAACCATCCTGGAGCTAGTTGACCGCTCTACGATCAAACCAGAAGGATTCATTGAAGACCTAATCATTTCATTTGAATCCTAGAATTACCCAGCTGACTTTGTGGTATTGCAAACTAAAACAAAGTTGGGGGGATATCCTCTAATTCTGGGAAGACCCTGGCTGGACACAGTCGATGCCTTTATCAACTCTAGATCAGGTTCAATGACAATTTATAATGGATGTGAAACCAAACAGCTTACTCTTTATCCTCATGCCACACCTATGATTAATAATGATAATTATGTATGGTTGGATTACGATGATAATGCTACTCAACCCATTTTAATTATCGGACAAGCTTTAACTCTTAAAGATACCATGGAGGATGAAGTAATTAGTAACTTTATTTCTGAACCCTCCTCGGTCACTTCTGAAACATATAATCAATTGACTACAATTTTGGAATCTGAAACCCAGGAACAGCTTAGATTTGAAAATCTACCTCAAACATCAATTGCTATCTCCTCTAAAAGCATAACAGTAGAAATCAAACCTAGCCAAACATTGAACATAAATCCCAATTTAACAGATGCTGGAACACAACAACTAATGAAGTTACTTCGTGCAAATAAGGAAGCATTCACATGGCACTATACAAATATCAAGGGAATTTGTCCTGAATTATGTACTCATTACATCTATATCAGGGAAGGATGTCGACCAATCTTTCAACCCCAGCGGCGAATGAATTCCAATTTGAGGGAAATTGTTAAAGAAGAACTTCAAAATTTTCTTAATGCAGGGTTTATATACCCCATATCTAACAGTGAATGGGTTTCTCCATTGGTGATAGTACCTAAGAAAAACGGGAAATGGAGAGTGTGTGTAGATTATAGAGCTTTAAACAAAGCCACTCAAAAAGATCACTTCCCCTTGCCATTCATTGATCAGGTGTTATATAGTTTGTCAGGGAAGAAATTCTTTTCCTTTTTAGATGGATTTATTGGATATAACCAAATCAAAATTGCACCCCAAGGCCAAGACAAGGCCACCTTTACTAGTCCCTGGGGAACTTTTTCTTATAGAGTTCTCCCGTTTGGACTATGTAATGCTCCAGCAACTTTTCAAAGAGCAGTGATAGGAATCTTTTCTGATATGCTTAATGACTCTATGGAGATATTTATGGATAAATTTACCCCTTATGGTGTGACTTTTGAAGATGCATTACAAAACCTTGAGAAAGTACTTAAACGTTGTGTACAAGCTCACATTTTCCTAAGTACTGAAAAATGTCATATGATGATGAATGAAGGAATTGTACTAGGACACTTTATTTCATTTCAAGGGATTCAGGTAGATCCATCCAAAGTTCAAGTAATTCAGACCCTTCCTATCCCTAGAACACAAACTGATGTGAGAAGTTTTTTAGGACACGCTGGATACTACAGAAGATTTATTAATTTTTGTTCTAAAATAACTTCTCTTTATTTGTGTTACTTATGAAAAATGTTGAATTCAAGTGGATTGATCTTTGCCAGAAAGCATTTGATGAACTCAAGTATCAGTTTTCTACAGCGCCTATTCTAAGGGGACCTGATTGGGCACTTCCCTTTCATATATCCTCTGATGCTTTGGATACTACAATTGGAGCTGTCTCAGGACAAGAGGAAAACCATCTCCCTTATGCTATCTATTTCATTAGTAAGAATATGACCCCTGCTGAGCTTAATTACACAGTTACTGAGAAGGAATTTTTAGTAGTCATTTATGCTATTAATAAATTTTGACATTACATTACTAGTTACTCTACTTTTGTTTATACTGACCACTCGGCTATTAAGTATTTAATGAACAAATCTATAACAAATGCTCGAGTCACTAGGTGGTTATTGTTATTACAAGAGTTTGATATTACAATTGTAGAATGACCAGGTAAAGAAAATGTAGTTGCTAATTTCCTTTCTCGGTTAAACGCTGATGATAATACTCCAGTAGGTGATTCCTTTCCTGATGAATATTTATTTGCAGTATCTGCTCACTCACCTTGGTATGTAGACATTTCCAATTATCTTGTTGCAGAAAAGTTACCATCACACATATCACATCGAGAGAAAATAAAGATCATTCAACAAAGTGCTCGGTATAGCTAGATAAGTGGGTGTCTTTTCCATATAGGACTTGATCATGAAATACAAAGATGCATTAGAGAAGATGAGGTGCCCACACCCCCCACCCACCGACCAAATCCGCCCTATGGGTGGCTAGTTGGTTTCTTGGAATCGCCAAACACCCTGGGAGCGGGCCGGGCCTCGGGTATGGCGCAAGGTGGTGCTACAGCGCCCCCACCCACCCCGACGACCGCCCACCCCGGGGTGGAGGTTGATCCTTGGAAATCAATCCAGCCACTCCTTGGGGTGGGACGGCTGCTAGGGTGGCTCGTGGTGGTGTGTGGCCACCCACCCCGCGCACCGGAGGCCTCGTCCGCCCCAGGGGGTGGTGGTTGAATCTGGAATCCGCCCACACCTTAGGGGGGGGGGGGGGGGGGGGGGAGGTTTTCGTGTTGCCTGGTTGATTCTTAGAATCAACAAGCCACCCCCTGGGGGCGGGTGGGCCGCTGGGGTGGCGCAGGGTGGTGTTGCAGCGCCTACCCCCAGCCATCCCGGAGGCCCGCCCACCC
>APFE031646601.1:8395-28930 GCA_000404065.3 Pinus taeda | reverse complement strand
AGATTTCTCATTTAAGGCAAAAGCGATGGTGAACCAAGCGCTTTCCAAGCAGTTGAGGAAAGGATACTCACAGAAGCCCCTTCATCAATGACGGTACCAACCATGACCATTTTGTAAGCTTGTACAATAATTATGAATGGTACACTGGCTGGCAAACGGGGTTTGCCTAGTAGATTCCAGTCGAAGGAAACAACTAGGTTGCTTGGTGGTGGAACCGAATAGACGGCCGGGTAGGACTCTGATGAACTTCCTTCCTATAGTAAAGGAACGGGAGGTCTGACCCCAAGCTCATCAGAGTCGGTGTTGATGAAAGGAATTTGAATGGTGTCGTTCTCTTTCTCTTCAGTGACGGTATCGTTCGAGGATGAACACTCTGAAGGCAATACCGGGTCAACTACCATATCGACCCTTTGACTTTCATCCGGTATGGATTCTGAGGGTTCATTTTCAACGATAGGTGCTTCGGTTGACCACAGGGATGGGCCAGCCAGATTTTCAACCGGTGGAGGGCTCGGCAAGACTTTTTGATATCCAGGAGGAAGTCGTAACGGTGAAACCGAACGATTATCTTTAACTCTTTTAGCCTCTTCAAGGAAGGGACAACGGTGGACGGCGTGATCGCCTTCACACAACTTACAAGGAAGTTTAGGATTCCTTCTTTATCCATGTGCTTCACTTTCACTAGTTGACGGTGAGCATTCAACATGATCACCAGAGGTTGATGCTACCAGATGGTGCAAATGAGGAGACCAGTCCCTTAAGATCCGAGGGATGCAGGGACAATCTCGGTGATAGTGGTCTCCATTGCAAATGACGAAAGGAGATTTACATTTTGACTATGCGGTTTGTGGATTTCTGCTAGACGATACTTGGTTACTCCCTTTCGATTTTGGTTCCTTTTTCTTCTTTTCCTTTTTCTCTTTCTGCTTCTTCTTCTTCTCAGTTACTTGAATTTTAGCTTTATCGGCTTTGTAAATTGAAGAGGAAGGAGGAGAAGGAGAATCAGATGAAGTAGAAGGTTGGGAGGCAACTCTAGTGTCGTCTAGTTGCTGGTTAGACTATTCATGAATTGTTGGATTCTGAATGACAGAGGTAGAGAAGAGCCAGACTGGCAAACCAATTGTTAATCCTGGAAGTGACAAAGTGGCCATATGGGGTGGACCAACATCTCCCCAAGATAGGAAGGGACTAGGATTTCCATCACGGGGACATCCTTGGTTAGTAGACCCCATTTTCTCAACCTGAAGATCAATGGGGGAATTTGTGACTTTATTCCGATTTAAAATAAATTTTTAGACGCTTGGAAACAACTTGTTTTTTCAATTTTAAAGAGTCGAGAAAAAACAAAAGATGACTCTAGTCGCCTTCAATTTTTATTAAGCTTGAAGTGACAAGTGCTCAGAGGACCTTTTCCTTTAAGGAGTCTGAAAAGGAGAAAAATGGACTTCTCTGGAGATCTAGGGAGAGAGGATTACCAAACCAATTGTAAAACTGCAGAGTACTTTTTACGGTACGGTAGTCAGTCTTCTCGAATGTTGTGTTCAGTGCATTATGATCAATAGGGCGGCAAACACGGCTTCTTGAGGATAAAGGATGCAGCCTATTGTGGTCTCCCAATATATACGTGACTGTACATGGGAGCACAAGTCCATACTGGCACTTGCCGTCTCAGAGTGGAGGAATCACCCAACCAACACTGAAAGCAACAGTTACCAGGCTTTACGACGCCGGAATACATCTCTAGCCTAGACCTCTAGATGTTGTTCGTTAGGTTCCAATGCGTTGTTAGATACATTGAGATTTATTTTAAGTTGATCTTGCTTAACAGTTTACCTTTCAGTTTCACCATGTGATGTATGTATAATTCCTAAATACAATCTAAGATGATAAACAGACGTTTTATCTTCTTTCAGCAATGAAAATCCTAGCTTCTAAGGGGAAGAAAGTCAAGCATCTTTTCTTCACATAGCACAGAGCACACGCTAATATGCACAATCCTAAATCAAGCCAAGCATTCAAAATGCAAATGCACATGCATGTATTGGTTTTTAGCTCCCTTAATGTGTAAATGACACTAAGAAAGCTATGTGCAAACTGAATTACTTTTAAAGTGACTGTACTCAACAAAATTCTTTTTCAAAACGAAGTGAAAGCAAGAGAGACACTTTGCGATTTTGAAATGGAAATTGCTTTTCGACACTTTAAAACTAGTAAATCAAGTCCTATGCAATAGTAACTGTATAATCAACTATCTAAAACAATGGAATTGCTTTTACTGAAAACGGCAGCTACGACACTTTCAAATCTAGAGACGACAGTTTGACTATGCTACTTTTTGCAAAAGAGAACTAAAACGATGCACAATACATAAAAAACGTTTATAGTTCTTTGCACTAAGGAGGTGGAATAGTGCAAGAGAAGGGGGTATTCACAGAAGCACACTGATTACAGACAGCAAAAACTCTTGAATAAGACTTAAAATAGTGAGAAAAATCCACAGTCAGAGGGCAAATTCAATCCTCCCCTACCATCACACCTGTTACACAGTGAACTCAGTATGCAGCGCACCTACTCCATTCGGGAAGTGCGATGCATACAGGCTGCCTTAAAGGCAGGGTGCGATGGTTACAATGTGAGACATTGAATGACACTTTACTCACAGTTTGCATTTTAGTTCAGGTGTTTAACCTGAATAAGTACAGATCAATGTATGTAAAACACATGGGTGATCTAAGAGGTTACTAGAGCCAACACTCAGGGCAATTAGATTGCTTCTAGATCTATTGTTTAATTCATAAAAAAAACCCGAAGATTGACTGAAGCAACATTGATCTACTTTGCATTTGTATGAAAAATTCAGTTCGAAGGCTCGCTGGCTTGACTTTAGGCTCCGTCTGTATGTTTATAAAAGAAACAAGGATAGATAGGCTAACAAGTAATCTAGTCGCTCCCCAACGGAGTTGCCATTTTGTTATACGAGAATATTGTCCACATGGATGCTGTTATTCCCACTAAGATGGGTGGCTATCTTAGAAAAAAACAATTAAAGTCTACTATTGATTCCTTTTATGAAAATATATGAGAGGAGAACCAATAGGGCAACCTAAGTCTTGCGCTCGATTTCCTCTCCTTCTTGATAGAGTTTTGCCGCTTTCTCTTTGTCTGCAAAAGGACCTGTAGAATCACAGAAACTTACTACTATGCAAGAAACAAGGATCTAAATTCATAAATAATGCAGGATCAGATGTGCATTAACCATATACAAGCATATATAAACAAATACACAAGAATATGGAAGGAAATAAGAATAGCTATATTCAGATAAAAAGTAGCAAGAGGATTACAACCATGAGCAGCTCTGACCCAACATCATCCTCCAGCTAAGAATCCCTTCTTCACCTCAAGCAAAGAAAAATCACCCAACACTGTGAATGTACACCACAATACCAACAACACTTCTCTATAAGTTACAAAATTCCAGCCTCTGGATCTCTGTGATGAGGGATCCATATATAGATTATTACAGAGAGGTGAGTCATATTTTGGGATCTTGATTAGTGTCCTCTCTCTGATAGTTCTTGATTTCACTTGGAGAATGATGATCTCTTACTCATCTCTGGTCGAAAATGGAGTGGCAAGTGCCAGAGGGGAAGCTTCTAGAAGATTCCATGATCTTCCACCTCGCATTTTTGTCCCTGCCATTTGTCCATTTCCAACCATCGCACCCTACAGAGGAGAAAAACAATATGCATCGCACCCTGTACATGGGGAAGATGATATGCATCGCACCCTCTGCATTGAGCTTTCAGTATGGTCCAGTTTTGACTATTTATGAGCAGTTTTCAGTGGAGAACTTCTGGGAGATGATGTAATCAGTTGACCTTGTTCCTTTAGGCAGTGAAGCAACACTTTTAGGGACTTAAGAGCCCTCAGTTTATGGACATTTGTGATTGGGGTTGAAGTGCCCAAAAATTTCTATAACACATCCAGATCTCACTCTCTTAAAATTAAATCAAACTACAAAATCAAAATGATCATTAAAAAATAATAGATTTGTAGAAAAAAACCTAGCATTAGAAGTCTTTTATTCAAATTGAAACAATTCTTTATATCCCAAGCCATATGATCCAACTCCAAACCAACAATATGAATCTATACTAACATCTCGTCCCCTAACAAAAACCATGGCTAAGCCATTTATAAAATTTACAAGGTGAATTTTAACTCTAACAACTATTTTCCTTAATTCTAGAAAATTGCATATTTTTAACAAATTGGCCTCAAAGATATTGGCATATCTTCCTAACCATGGAAAATTTTGGAAAACGAATTGGAGGGAACCTCATTTGTTATATTTTTAACAAAAAAATATTTTATATTTGTCTCATTGAACTCCATCTCCTCCTGAAGTTGGCTGTTTGGTTCTTTTTACAAGATTCTAGAATTCTGGAAAAACAATGTTTTTTTTATATGAAACTTCCTTAAAGACCTAGTTGTAATTTTTGAAAAAAAATGAATCTTGAGAAATGGTTTTTGTTATAGATAGTTTGTTATATTGGTAAAACAACCCATTTGTTCATATTTTCCAGATTCACCTCCAATTGCACGCCTATCGAGACCAAACGTGGAAGTTTGAAAATTGTGCGAATTTTGAGCATATTTGTTTATTGTCTTCTAGAGACGCACATGTGCGATATCGGTGCAATAAAACTCATGAGAAGGTTTTAAAACATCATTTTGGACAATAAACTTCCTCGGTTTTCCCCGGAAGTGTGCCGAAATGTCGAAGTCCCAAATTGGTTGTTCTCTAGTGCAACAATGCTAGTGTAGGAGTGTTGATGTAGGAGCATGACTAACTGCAATTAATTGTTGATGCATGTGTATCTTTGATCGTCATTTCATATGCGTTCCTAAAAAAACACAAAAATCATCATCAATAATCATTTTGATGCAAATATTATTGAAATAAAGGAAATAGCTTAAATAATAAACACTTATGTGACCATGCTCCATTTTAAGCTACTAGCCTAACATTTGTGCAAAATAATAGTAATAACAATGAAAACTATGAGTAAGCATAGGGTGAGAATGTGAATTAAACATGATAATTCAATGGCCTAACAAATATAGTTATATATATTACTAGCTATGTAAAATATATTCTGAAGTAAGTATTTTGACTTTTTTATAGATTAATGTGTATAAATATGTATCTTCTATTTAGTTTATATGACTTCTCTAATCTATATCACTGCACTGATTATATCATTATGTTCTAAAATAAGTGATGAGCCCCAGAATTGGGTAACTTATTGGGCTCATTTTTCCTAATTGTTCTTCATCAATCCACCATTTCTCATAGTTTATGCATATTTTTGAGTATATTTATGTTAGTTGAACGAATGAAAATAGTCACTTGACCAAGAAGGCTAACACGTGGTTATTGCAGATTTTTGGACAAATTTTGTACCAAGGCCAAGCAATTATGAGCCAGATGATAACAAAGCATGAAGGAACAAGGGTGAGGATTCATAGGAAGGGTGTCTCTTGCATTAAATGGCCCCTTCCTTGAAATCTCCACCCTCAGCTTGGAGTTCAGCAGGCCACCGAAAAGGATTCCCAAGGGCAACCGAGCAGTTTTGTGTAAAGTGGCTGATCATTGGCAGTTTGAGCAGCCGAGCCCCCTGAATTAAGGAGGGCTGTTGGAGACCCTCGTAGTACATAAATAGGAAGGCTTTAGCCTTCATAGGTTACTTTTTGAGCAGTTGTATCTTGCACTATAGTGCTGCTATTTTTGCAGCTCATTTTGTAGGTGTTATTGTACAACTTCCTTTGTGACATGGTTATTTTTGAGTAATGGAAAGCAGCTTTATTTTGCATCAGTTCTGAGCTTTTCTTAGGAGCCTGTAGCTCTTGGGGTCAGGCCCAACCCAAGTGCCAAGGCTTCCTTTGTGTATTATTATTTAATTTAGCGTTTTTGCTAAAATATTTTTTGTTAAGTAGATTAGAATCTTGCTTGGTTACCTAGATCATTGTTGATGATTAAAAAGGCTTTTCATGTTTAGATTGATTTGATAGGTTAATAACATAGAAGATCTTCAGGAAAAGGCTATCAAGCACCTCTTATCTCACCTCTCCCTCAGTGGGACCATGAGCTAGGACCAAGGTGTCCTTGTTGCCACCAAAAACATTGTCTTTGCTTCATCATGCAGTTATTAGTGTTAGATTCTCATTTGCAGAAGTTGATACCAATTGTGGTTACATGCTCAGGTTCATGATTGCTTAGTTTGCATAGCTATTTCATATGATTTCGTTGCAAATAAATTTATGTTCATTTTCTTTGCTGTTATTTAGCTCAGATTAGGTTAAAGTAGCTAGGTCCTTGATTTTTCGAGTCTTTGTTTGTTCAATTTGAGAAATAACTTGTAGAGAACCTGTAATACCTCTCTATCTACGTGTACTCCATCAATCCCACCTGCTCCATCCCTCTAACTCGGATTCTTTCCTTACATTTGCCACATTCTCTCGCTTTGCCCTAATTTCCATATCTTTGGGCAACATTGCTCTACACTCCTTGAACAAACCCAACCATCCTCACCACTCCTCAACTCCCTCCACCAAGTCTTGGACCTCCTCACACGCTTATCTCACCTCCGTACCCACTTCTTCACCTTTCTTCCCCCACCAACCCTCCAAAATTCCCTTTCGAAACATCCTGTAGAACAACCTATAGAAATTACAGAACATCCTGTAGAACCCCTACAGACGTCCTGTAGAAGCTCACGAAAGCGGTTTCTTGATATCCAAACACTGTGAAACTCTCTGGAAGGGTGCTAGGGACCCCTTAGGCCCTCTTCTAACCTTCCCAACCTCCTGCAAGCATTTCCTTTCGCCAATCCATCTCTGCACAGTCAAAAACAGTTAAACCACATGCATGATAGTTCTGACAACTTACTCAAAAGTACAAAAAGATGTTTTTTTTTTTTTTTTTTTTTTTTTTTTTTTTTTTTTTTTTTTTTTTTTCAGATTTTACTGTAGAAGTAGCTTAGTCACATGCGTTTTACCTTCCTAGAAGTCAGTGGCATCTCTTTCAGTAGCTCTCATCCTCTTTCTTGCATGAGTAGGGCTAGCTGGTAAAATTAGGGTTTGCTAGTGTTTGCATTTCCTTTCAGCTTTTCAGTTTCTTTCTACAAGTAGATTAGCCTCCTTTGAGTTAGCGTTCATCCATCAGTTAAAAATATTCTTCTAAGAGCTCATAGAAGTTGGCTTAATCTCCTAGTGGACTTGTGCCAGCTGACCAAGTGACAGTCACGGCAAGAGCTAGTACTTGTGCATACAGCACCGTTGCTTCCAAGTTTGTTACGAACTACCGGGTTGATAAAAGTAAAGAAGGGAGTCCGAGGAGTTGTAGCATTATTGCTGCAATACTGGAGCCCACCATATTTTTGGTGCCATTTCCAGGGAAGCACCAGAGTATTTGTGATTGCTGCTTTTCTTCTATTTTCTACTACAACCTTCTGCTAAGTAGTTTATTTCATTTCCATTCTGCAATTTCATTTCCGCAAAAGTAGACTAAACATTTCCTGCTTTCCTAAACTAGCATGTCAATTCTACAAGCGTAGATTAGCATTTCATCTCTGCAAATTCATTTTAGCAAAATAGATTAGTCCTTTCCTGCTTTCATTTCAATTCCACATTTTCATTTCAGCAAGATAGATTTTAGTTAGTTGCAGTTCAATCTATTTCAGTTTTGTATGTACAAACAGAGAAAAAACAAAAGAAACCAAAAATATTTCATTTCATGCCTCGTAGCAACAGAGACAATACTGGAAAATTCTTACCCAACACCCCCACCACATCACCGAGTCACCCTTCTCTCTTCTTTGGTGGCAGTGATTGAAAAGAACCTATAGGTGAACCTCCAGAGATATACGAAGATCCTATAACAGAAGAAGAGCGAGATAATATTCCTCTTAAGACCATGGACAAACATAGAAACGGTATAGGAGATGAGGAGAAAATAGAAGTTGCCTTTCCCATCTGAGAGACCAATGGAGACATGAAAATGAAAAACATAAGTCCCTCAGCCTTACCTCACTTCCATGGATTGACCACTGAAGACCCTGATACCTTGCTGTTTGAGTTTGCTGTCCTTTCTCGAACTTATGACTATGCCGAGCACGAGCAAAAGTTGAAACTTTTTCCTTCTACCCTCAAGGATGCAGCACTATGCTGGTTCATGGGGTTACCTGCAAACAATATCATAACTTGGGCTCAGATGCATCAAGCCTTTAACAACAAATACCGGGACTACTGTAGGTAAAAGGAAACAAAGAGAGAGATCTTTTGGATGACCATGGGAAGTGACGAATCTTTAGAAGACTATGATGAAAGGTTCCAACTTAGCTATAAACGGGCCAGGTGCATGCTTGACCCTAAATCTCTGAAGCTGGTTCTGCTCTGAGGAGTCCCTGAAGACCTTCTAGATACCCTCAATTTGCTAGCTGGAGGAGACATCTACCAACTACCTTATGAGGACATAAATACTATGTTTAGAAACCATTCTAGGGTAACCCGGAAAAGAGGTAGGGGGAATCCACTTTTAGCTAGTGCCACCTTCTCCAAGCATGAGTTTGCTAATCTGATGGAAGAACTCAAAAGTGAGATGAGACAGACCATTGCCATGCAACTTGATACTTTCCGAATCCAACATAAGAAAGAGGAAGCTAAGAGGGCTTTGGCCAGTTTCTGTCCCAGATGTACGAGGAAGCACCCTAAGAACGAGTGTCCATTGCACTCAGTAGAGGTATCTTTCATTTGTGAGGAAGACCACCCCACCAACCAATGCCCAACCTTACCCGGATTTAAAGCCATGTACCAGGGGACTGAAGCACCCACTGAACCACTCTACTTCTTCAACCAAAGGAGGCCACATGGGCCCAGACCCTACCAGCAGGGGATGCAAGGGACATCCCATGCTTATTATAGCCCCAACCAATCTGCTCATATACCTTCTTGGGGTCCCCCTGCTCATCCTTCCTGGTCCGCACCTCCTCTGTGGTCTTATCCATCTAAATACCATACTCAACCTATTGCTCATTCGTTTCACCCACATGTCCAACCACAACCTCAGTGGAATGCACCTTAGCCAGGGTGGAGGCCCCAATATAACTCTCTTCCCACCATTCTACCTCCACCACCTACTCAACTGCAACCATTACCTCCTGCTCCTCCAAGACAACCCCAGATGCCTGCTCAAACGAACCCGAACCCCAACAGACAGGTCCAGTAGGGATACACTGGGGAGACAACATGCCCTACCTATGCTGTGGAGATCTAGGAGATCAACCTGCGATCTAGGAAGGTCCTTCCAGATCGCCAACCTCCTCCCATGGAGGATGAGGAAGAAAAACAGGAAAGTGAACCCAAATCCATTCCACCCTTTCCTGAGTGACTAACTGTAACCACGCAACCAAACCCAGAGGAGACTAAACTTCTAGGAGAACTTAAGCAGTTGTGTGTGAAAATACCACTTTTCCAGGCCATAAAAGATGTACCAATATACAACAAATTGATCAAGAAGAAGTGTTTCAGGCACCCACGCATGCGCAAGAGAGATGCTCCAACTATCAATGTCGTAGGACAACTGTCCGATCTAGTGTTGGGGCAAGTAATCTGTCCAAAATATTTGGACCCTGGGAGTCCTATAGTTGATATCCACATCAATGGCACCATAATCCCCCACACCTTGATTGATCTAGGGGCTGCCATTAATGTGATGACTAGGGACACTATGCTTAAACTCAACCTTCAGAGTTTCTTAAGGAAAACCTTGATAGTACTGCAGTTAGCATACCGCTCCACTATGACTCCCAAATGGATTGTGGAAGATGTCCTGGTCTCTGTTGACTCTTGGGAGTATCCTGCGGACTTCTTGGTCCTCCAGCCAAAGGAAAAACTCATTGGATACCCCCTCATTTTGGGAATGCCTTGGTTAGCTACTGTGAATGCTTACATCAGTTGTCGAGCTGGAAGTATGACCATCAAGAATGGGCCTATGTCCAAACAGCTAGTCCTATACCCTCCTGCCCAACCTCTGCTAGAACATGACTTACCACTCTGGTTGGAAGAGGGAGATGAGGATGAGGTCTACTATGCACCATTGTGTATAGTACAAGCCACCAGGGGAAGCCTTCAAACCGAGGATGACTTGATTGAGAATTTGATTCAAAATCCACCTCCTGGTGCACTGTCATTAGAGGAGTTGGTTGAAGGTACCCAAGCCAACGCTTTAGTGGACCTCTATGTGGCTGATCCGAACTTTCCCAGAGTTAAGAATGTGGAATTTGGCCCCAGAAGAACATTAAAGATCAGCTCATCCCTATCTCCCTCCCAGGAGAAGGAGCTGTGTAGCTTATTGAACAATCATTTGGATGCTTTCGCTTGGAGCTATAAGGAGATGAAAGGAGTCCGCCCTTCGGTCTATACCCATCAAATTTACATTAAAGAGGATTGTAAACCAATCAGACAGCCTCAAAGGAGAATGAATCCAGCCCTTAAAGACATTGTCAAAGAAGACTTGCAAAAGTTGTTGGATGCAGGATTCATGTACCCCATCTCTGACAGTGAGTGGGTCTCACCTCTGGTGCTTGTGCCCAAGAAAAATTGGAAGTGGAGAATTTGTGTAGATTACCGAGAACTTAACAAAGGCACCAAGAAGGACCATTTCCCTTTGCCTTTCATATATCAAGTGTTGGATGGACTAGCAGGGAAGAAGTTATTCTCTTTCCTAGATGGGTTCAACGAGTATAATCATATCCAAATCAGCCCGGAAGACCAAGATAAGACCACCTTCACTTGTCGATGGGGTACCTTTGCCTACTGGGTCCTTCCCTTTGGGCTATGCAATGCTCCTACCACTTTCCAGAGAGCAGTATTGAGCATATTTGTGGAACTGGTTCATGATTCGGTGGAGATCTACATGGATGACTTTACTCCTTATGGGTCCAACTTCCAAGAAGCATTGACTAACATGGGAAAATTTTTAACCAAGTGTATTGAGATGAACCTGTCCCTCAGTCCCGAAAAATGTGAATTCCTGATGACTAAAGGGACTTTGCTAGGTCATACAATTTCCAGCAAGGATTATAGGTGGATCCTAACAAGATTGCTACCATCCAAAAGGTTCCACCTCCTCAAAAGGTAAGAGATGTTCGGAGTTTATAGAATATTCATTAAATATTTTAGTAAGCTAGCCTCGCCATTGTTTAGCCTCTTAGGGAAGGATGTTGAGTTTAAATGGACTAACGACTGTCAAGGGGCTCTGGATGAGTTGAAAGATAAGTTGGTATCTGCCCCGATCTTCAGATGTCCAAACTGGGCCCTACCTTTCCACATCCACACCGATGCCTCGAACAAAGCCATAGGGGCAGCCTTAGGACAAGTTTAGGAGAAACTACCATATGCCATATACTTTGTCAGCAAAAACCTGTCCAAGGCAGAGATGAACTATACTGTAACCGAAAAAGAATTCATGGCTATAGTCCATTCCCTAAACAAGTTCATACATTACATCACTGGTTATCAAACATTCGTACAGACTGATCATGCTGTGATTAGATATTTAATGAATAAGCCTGATGTAAATGCTCGTATCATTAGATGGTTACTTTTGTTGCAGCAGTTTGATTTGACTATTGTCGACAAGCCAGGTAAGGAAAATGTTGTTGCTGACTTTCTGTCTAGATTGGATTTGCCTGCCATTGAAGAAGGGATAGTGGATGACCAGATGCCAGATGAACACCTGTTTTCTATCTCAATAATCTCTCCATGGTTTGCTGATATAGCAAATTACTTGGTCTCAGCACAGTTCCCTCCACACTTATCCTCAAAGGAAAAGAGCAGAATTGTGAGGAAGAGTGCCCCATTCACTTGGATCAGGGGAAACCTATTTAAACTTGGCCCAGATCAGATCTTGAGGCGTTGTGTTAAGGAGGAGGAAGTCTTTGGCATCCTCCTAACCTGTCACAATGGGCCCTATGGAGGCCACTTTGCAGCAAAAAGGATTGCCTTCAAAATTCTACAGGCAGGCTACTATTGGCCTACTCTTCATCAAGATGTTAGAAGATACATCAGCCAGTGTGATCGATGTCAGAGGATGGGGAAACCAACTCGAAGGGATGAAATGCCCCTCCAACCTCAAGTGACCTTCGAGCCATTTGAGAAGCGGGGCATGGATTTTGTGGGTCCTATCAACCCTCCTTCAAAGCAAAGGTCTTACATCATTGTGTGCACTGTCTACCTGACAAAGTGGGTAGAAACAAAGGCAATCAAGGCAGCGACAGAAGAAAAATTGGCTGAATTTTTAAGAGAAAATATCTTCTACAAGTTTGGCTACCCAAGAGAGCTAATCACCGATCAAGGAAGCCAGTTCACCTCTAACCTGATTGAAGACCTGCTCGCTCATCACAAGATCAAGCACAGAACTTCCACCCTGTATCACCCATAAGCAAATGGGCAAGTGGAAGTCACTAATAGAGTGTTGGAAGATATTTTGACTAAGGTGGTGAGCAACAATAGAAAGGATTGGGTAGATCACTTGGTTGAGGCCACCTAGGCCTACAACACCACTTGGAAAACTACAACAGGTTTCACACCTTATGAGCTGGTCTACGGGAAGAAAGCTTTGTTGTCCACAGAGTTCGAGTACAACACAATTAGGGTGGCAGCTCAGCTGGACTTAGATATCAGCCATGCTTAACGTGAAAGATTACTACAACTGAATGGATTAGATGAACAGAGAATGCAATCCCTCCTCCACTCAGAAGTATTTCAACTCTAGAGGAAGATATGGAATGACTGACACCTTAATGAAAAGCAATTCCAGCTAGGAGATTGGGTGCTGCTGTATGACTCAAGATACAACGATTTTAGAGGGAAGCTAAGGACAAGATGGTTAGGACCATATACAACAAAAATATGCAACGACAATGGTTTAGTCCTTATCAGGATCATTAATGAAGAAGCCATCCCCATGCTTGTCAATGGGCATCGATTGAAAATCTATAGGAAACCCCTTTGGAGGCAAGAGTTCATTGAAACTTTGGACAAATCAGTGCTGGTAGTGGAGCAAGGCCCTGCCTCTATTCCACCCAAACCTTGATCATCAAAAAAAAAAAAAAATTGGAATAAAAAGATCCTTGGGTGAAAACCTCTTCAAGGTGCCAAGGGCAGACAATGAGGGTAAAAACCTCATGGAGGCGCCCTAGCAGTCTCTAAAAAAAAAAAAAAAAATGGAATAAAAAGATCCTTGGGTGAAAACCTCTTCGAGGCACCCAGGGTAGACAATGAGGGTTAAAACCTCATGGAGGCACCCTAGCTGTCTCCCTCAAAAAAAAAAACAAGCCTAATCTCTGTGAAATAATTGTAGGTTGTAGGTAATACATTGCAGGTAAGGAGGGTCGCGCAAAACGAGGATATGGGTCTATACTAGGCTATAGGACATCCCTATAGACACTCCCTCCATGACCACTTGCCTTTCCTAGGATTTGATCACATTCAGGTCAAGATTCCACCTTCTATAGTAAGTTCTGGGCTTTTTACGGGAAGTTCTCTATTTCTATAGGAAATATCCTGTAAAACCTTCGGGTGAGCCAAATTCGATTTTGGAGGGGAATATAAAGGTTGGAATCTATTTGTTAGGCCTGCAGCCACCCCTTTGTCTACCCATCACCATATGGCACCTTGCTCCATCTCTTTACACCTCTGTCACCCACCTAGTTATGTGTTCCTGCACAGTCATACAAGAAACCCTGTTTTCCTCAGATTGATAGACTAGAAATTTTAGTGACAAGTTAAATAACAAAGTCACGCTCACCCTACCTGTCCAAGCTCCATCTAGACTCTGCATCAACGAATCCCTTGTCAGCAATATAGCCCTGCTCGTTTAGCCTGCATCCCAGGAGGAGAAGCAACTACAGGACATCCTACAGGAATCTTGTAGCAGTTGATCCCTCTGGAACACATACCCTGGAGGCAGGGACAGTCGAAATCAACACAGTGAACATGCAAAAGGCTCCTCTTAGACGTGAGAACATCCTTGGCAGCTGAAACAAAACAAAACCTATGCATGCAGCGTTGACAACCAAAGGATCGGGTTCCAAAACCCGTGCATACAACATCAACAAATGAAGGAATGGGTTCTAACACCCGTGCACGTGGTAGCAGCAAGCGAAGCAGTGGTTCTAAGACCTGAAGTCTGCATAACGCATCCATGGCCACGCAGGTAAGTGTCTAAACTCATTAATCAATTGGATAAACTATATTTCGAAAACTGCATGTCTGTGAAAATGGTTCGGATTGAACGGGATCAGTGGTTAGTTAACTGGCCACCCTCAACTAGTTACATGGCTTTGTGGGATTAGAACAAGCTTAGTTACGTTAAAAATTACCGACGAGACGTGCAACCAACACGTGTGGGGTGTCCAGTCAGGGAAAATCGTCGGGACTGGCACTGGTGGCGGCGGTTAACGGTAGAGGGGAGGTGATGGCGGCTAGGGACACACAGAGAAGTGATGGCCGTGACGTTGGATTAACGGTTCGGTCTGGCCACCTCACCCCCCCGCCATGAATTGCACCGTAGTTAAAAAATGCTCGGCTGAAGACTCACCACCCGCTGTTCATTTGCGTTTGCAACGTCCTTGGCTGAAGTACGCGTCCTCTACTTCCAAAATCTGTTAACCCATCGTCCTCCACCGAGATTTTCGGCCCGTTTGAATAATCTCCCATGTACTGGGCTCGTTCAGTCGCGCAGTGACATCCTACAAAAGGCGGCAAGAGTTCTACAGGAAGAGGCTCTATAGGAAGTATGACACAATTTTCCAAAGCAGGGAAGCCTAGACTTTTCTTCGTCGAATTTGGAGTTCCGAGAGAGGTAGGCTCGAAAACACTCTTCCATGCATGGTATGTTTCGAAAAGGCAGTGAATTGAACTGTCTTGAATTGGAGAGTCAGAGACAAGTCTGCCTGTGAGTTGAAAATAGCAATTTTCCTGTGTGTTGCACGAAATTTCTTAGTCGTTTCTGCGTCAAAACTCTCCTCCATGGTTCCTGTTAAAAAAATTCTCCTGTAGGAAAGATACGCAACTGTGAGGGCTAGCCTGTGTATGAAGAATGTGAATTTACATTGTTGTATGTATGCTGGGGATGAAAATTGAGCTATGTACTATGTCTGGGGAAACCCAATTTTTCCTTTCATAAACAGAGAGCCGAGTTTTGGGCAGCAACAACCTTAAAACTAGGGAATTGGTGCAAATTAAAATTTAAACACCTGAGAGATCCTTTCTTGAAGTTCAAAGGAGGAAACCATAAATAGCACTCTCACCATGCCAGGGGGGTTTATTAGGGAAAACCCCTCAGATCCCAGTAAATTGCATGAGCATCCTGAGGTGGTGAACCTCTTCACCCGTGGCAATTGGATGACCTTTTATGAAAAAATTCAGGGTCATGATGATGAGATAACGGAGGAATTTTTAATGTCCCTGCAACCTGAATCAAAGACCTAGGCCACAATGAATTTCAGAGGGTTGACCCTAAAGTTTACCTCTGAGCTCATTAGTCGAGTCACTGGCCTACCATTAGGGATACCTTGGAGCAAAGAGGGGAGGTCATTGGGCCAAGCAACCAGGAAAGCATTCTTTCTTCCCAACGAACATCCTGCAGAAGACAAGAAGAAGGTCTGGAGAGCCATCTTACATCCTCTTTGGACCGAAGTTATTTTCTAAATCATGAAATACATTACCTGTGAAGGGAGGTTCAACATTGTCTAAGGCTATCATTTCAGGTTGCTGAGTGAACTAAGACATGGAATGGATTTATCTCCAGAAAAGAAGTTGAGCATCCCCTATTTTCTTTTGCAACCATTAATTGAATGTGGCACAAAATTGAAGGAAGGGACACCGGATCAGTTAGCCCATCATGGGCTCATTAAACTTTTAGTGGAAGATGCCCTCCACACCTACACTGTCCCCCTCTCTTGGGAGATTTTCCAAAACATGTCCAGAGATGATGATATTCGAATTCTGGCCAAGGAGCTCACCTCATCTAGCAGTGAAGAAGGGGGACACATTGAAGTACGAGTGGTAAAGAAACATAGAGCAAACAAACACAAAAAGGACAGAAAGAGGAATGGGGAAAGGGCCAAATTACTGAGCCTGAAACTGTAGGAGGAACAACGGCACAAACACCTAGGGAAAAATGATTGCAGAGTAGAGCAGAGAGGACTGAAAAAGTCCAAATAAAGGAGGGCATAGCTAAGGAAACCACACAGAAATTAAAAGGAAAGACACATCCAACAAAACAGACCGAAACAATTGGCACATGAATTTCTATAGGAAGCATGAAAACAGTTGACACATGACTTTCTACAGGAAGCATGAAAACAGTTGACACAGGACTTTCTACAGGAAGCATGAAAACAGTTGACACAGGACTTTCTACAGGAAGCATGAAAACAGAGCAGCAAAGGGAGAAATCACCTGAGATTTTGGCCAGGGAGGCAGCAGCATAGCTGCTACCTTAAGCACATCTCCAAAACAAAAAGGGAAGCGAAAAAGGCAACCTTCCATGTACTTTAAGGCAAGAAGGAGCATGTGCATAAAAGCTAGCAGATCCCAGTCACAATCAAAGGAGCCAATTACGACTGAGGACAGCACAGCTAAGCAAAAGGAAAAGTCTCCTTCAAAGGCATCCATCACCTATGAACGAGGAAGCCCGAAAACATCCACCTAGAGAGAAAGGATTAAAATGATGGACACAAAGACCTCTCTAAAGGAAGCTGAGACAGTTCTACAAGAAACACTAGCTAAGCTAAAGGAGACCGAGGAATTGGAAGAAAATGCATCTAAATCATCACAAAAGGAAGAAAAGGCTTAGAACATTTTGGAACCAAGCCCCCAGCCTAGCTTAGGCTCCTACTATAACATGTTAGAGGCCGGAAAGATAATTCCCCAAAAATTCGCAGTGCCACTTTTCTTTGCACTAGAAGAAGAGAGAGTGAGGACCCACACTTGGATGAAAATTGCCAAGTCCAAGGGTGTGGTAGACATAGGTCCCCTGGAAGAACAACTCAAGGAGGTAAGAAAGGAATTGGCTATGGTACAACATGTGGAAAGCGGTCAACGGGCCAAGCTAAAGGAAGAAACAAGATGCTAAAACAATAGCTACAACTACAAGGACACTATAAGGAAGACATGCCCCACATCTTGGCAGAACAACGACAACAGGAAAAGCCCACAACAGACAAAGAAACCCCTGATGAACAGCAAAGAAGAGATGGGTTGCAGGCTGAAATTGAGGTACTAACTAGACAGCTACAGGAGACGGAATTGCAAGTAGAACAGGAGATACAGTCTCTAAGGCAACATGTACAAGAGAAGGAAGCCCAAATGGCCTACATGGCTAGCTGGGCAGTAGAGGCCATGCAGTGTAGGCAACCTGCCAAATCATATACCTTATACCTTAAGGAGCAATGGTTGCAGTTCCAGATTAACACCTTGGCCCCAAGGGGCACCACTCCATTTCAAAACTACCATCAATTCATAGCTTTATGTGACAGTAGCTCATCAGAGGACAAAGCTAAATTATCAGAGTTCTACCTACACAAATTGGCCCTTCCCAACATGAATTTATGGCACCCCAACGCCGCGGTAGGAGATGTGCACCTTATGGCCATGGCCTCTTGGCTAAATCATGAAGAAAAGAGAGCAGCAGAGGTCAAGAATGTTATGGACAGGGAACCACTAATGATTAAAGAAGAACCAGAGGATCCTTCAGCATTAATATACGCCCACCAACACTTGGAAAATAACTCTTAGGCCCTACCAGATTACATTGAACGACAAGCTCAAGCCATAGCCCATTTTGAGGACATGGAGATACTGTTGGGGGATAACTGTGTTCATGCTTGCACACGGAGGTGGAACACACTGTCCCACAGCCTAAAAATAAGAGAATACCACTCCCCAACAAGGATGAGGGAGGCCTTGGCAAGAGTACCCCTCTAAAAACAGTCCATGCAGAATGTTTAGGCCAACTGGATCGGCCTAAAATTCAGTGCTCCCTTACTTTTGGGGCTACTGGAAGGAGTCAAAGAAGAGGAGGGACATAGGCAGTGTGAAGAAGTGGAAAGAAAAGCAAGATTTGATGACCGTGAAGAAGATATCACCTCGGAGGCCTGGGATGTGAGAGAGGCAGTCAAGGAAATCAAGGATGATGAGTTGGATTAGTTGCTCAGAGGATGAACAACCCATTTAGCAAGGGGTGATGATGAGCCCCAGAATTAGGTAACTTATTGGGCTCATTTTGCCTAACTGTTCTTCGTCAATCCACCATTTTTCATAGTTTATGCATGTTTTTGAGTATATTTATGTTATGTGAACGAATGAGAATAGTCACTTGACCAAGAAGGCTAACACGTGGTTATTGCAGATTTTTGGACAAATTTTGGACCAAGGCCAAACAATTATGAGCCAGATGAAAGCCAAGGATGACAGAACAAGGGTGAGGATTCATTGGAAGGGTGTCTCCTGCATTAAATGGCCCCTTCCTTGAAATATCCACCCTCAGCTCGGAGTTCAGCAGGCCACTGAAAAGGATTCCCAAGGGCAACCGAGAAATTTTGTGTAAAGTGGTTGATCACTGGTAGTTTGAGGAGCTGAGCCCCCTGAGTCAAGGAGGGCTATTGGAGACCCTCGTAGTGCATAAATAGGAAGGCTTCTAGCCTTCGTAGGTTACTTTTTGAACAGTTGTATCTTGCACTATAGTGCTGCTATTTTTTCAACTCATTTTGTAGCTGCTGTTGTACAACTTTCTTTGTGACATGGTTATTTTTGAGTAATGGAAAGCAGCTTTATTTTGCATCAGTTCTGAGCTTTTCTTAGGAGCTTGTAGCTCTTGGGGTTGGGCCAAACCTAAGTGCGAAGGCTTCCTTTGTGTATTGTTATTTTTTTTAGCAATTTTGCAAAATAATTTCTGTTAAGTAGATTAGAATCTTGCTTGGTTACCTAGATCATTGTTGATGATTGAAAAGGCTTTTCATGTTCAAATTGATTTGATAGGTTAATAACAGATAATATCTTCAAAAAAAGGCTATCAAGCACCTCTGATCTCACCTCTCCCTCAGTGGACTGTGAGCTGGGACCAAGGTGTCCTTGTTTCCACCAAAAACACTATCTTTGTTTCATCATGCAATTATTAGTGTTAGATTCTCATTTGCAAAAGTTAATACCAGTTGTGGTTACATGATGAAGTTCATGATTGCTTAGTTTTCACATCTATTTCACATGATTTCGTTGCAAATAAATTTCTATTCATTTTCTTTGCTATTATTTAGGTTAGATTAGCTTAAAGTAGCTAGGTCCTTGATTTTCTGAGTCTTTGTTTGTTCAGTTTGAGAAATAACTTGCAGAGAACCTGTAATACCTCTCTATCTACCCGTACTCCATCAATCCCACCTACTCCATTCCTCTAACTCAGATTCTTGCCTTACATTTTCCACGTTCTCTCGCTTTGCCTTAATTTCCATATGGTTGGGTAACATTGCTCTACCCCTCCTTGAACAAACCCAGCCATCCTCCCCACACCTCAGCTCCCTCCACCAAGTCCTGGACCTCCTCACACCCTTATCTCACCTCCATACCCACTTCTTCACCTTTCTTCCTCCATCAACCCTCCAAAATTCCATTTCGGAACATCCCGCAAAACATCCTGTAGAAATTACAGAACATCTTGCAAAACCCCTGTAGACTTCCTGTAGAAGCTCACAGACGCGGTTTCTTGATATTCGAACACTGTGAAACTCTCTGGAAGGGTTCTAGGGACCCCTTAGGCCCTCTTCTAACATTCCCAACTTCCTGCAAGCATGTCCTTTTGCCAATCCACCTTTGCACAGTAAAAAACAGTTAAAGCACATGCATGATAATTTTGACAAGTTACTCCAAAGTACAAAAAGATGTTTTTTTTTTTAGATTTTACTGTAAAAATAGCTTAGTCACATGCATTTTACCTTCCTAGAAGTCAATGACATCTCTTTCATTAGCTTTCATCCTCTTTCTTGCATCAGTAGGGCTAGCTGGTAAAATTAGTGTTTGCATTTCCTTTCAGCTTTTCAATTTCTTTCTGTAAGTAGATTAGCCTCCTTTGAGTTAGCATTCATCCATCAGTTAAAAAGCTTCTTCTAAGAGCTCATAGAAGTTGGCTGAAGCTCCTAGCAGACTTGTGCCAGCTGACCAAGTGAGAGCCGCGGCAAGAGCTAGTACTTTTGCATACAACACCGTCGCTTCCAAGTTTGTTATGAACTACCAAGTTGTTAAAAGTAAAGAAGGGAGTCTCAGGAGTTGCAACATTATTGCTGCAATACTCGAGCCCACCAATAAGTATTTTAATTTTTTTTTATATAGATTAATGTGTATAAATATCTATTTGTAATTTAATTTATATAACCAATCTAATATATATGACTAGTCTAAATAATTAAATTA
>APFE031646597.1:52240-62697 GCA_000404065.3 Pinus taeda | reverse complement strand
TCAAAGGAATCCACATAGTGGGGTATTGTTATTGCGATCGACATCAAAGGAGGAGAAAAGATCTACAAGAACCATAATGGAAGGGATTCGGCTGATCCAATTTGTTGGAAATATATGATCTGTGCAGAGCATGGGGACTTGGCTCTTGGGTTTTTTATTCCTAGTGGGATCATTTTCACACAAGATCTTTTACGCATTCTCCCAAATCCACTATTTTTATTTTGCTTTATTTCATATTTCATTGTGGATGATAGTGGAACGGAGATGATCTATAGAGCTCTAATAGGGTTTGGAGTCAACGGGTCCATGGCATCGATTGGGCCTGCAGTGGATGTCATCCAATTTGTGTCGTGATGTATGAAGGTTCCATAGATGCTGGAGAAACTATTGTGAAGGTGTCGAAGGGGAAATCCCAAACGGATGAAGATGACAATTTCCTCATTTACCGGGGATCCATGTAGCCATCATGGCTCTGAAGTTGCACTGTGCTTTGTGCTGATATGCCGTGTTGATGCCTGAGGCCCCAAAGAAAGATGAGGAACCAAATATTGGTGTAAAACCTGTGGCTCCAAATGCGTTGGCTCTCAATGCCAAGATCTAGCTATAGGCACTAAGGCTACTGCTTCGAAGATCGTTATAAATTCTATCCCCAGGATCTTCTACCAGGTTGTAAAGAAAGCCGAAAAGGAGTCTGGCTACATGGAACAGGGAAATAGTTTCTTGAAGGATCCCACAGAGATCCCATTTCATTGTGGCACACCTAAGGCTACTTGGTCATGCCACCTCCAGATAGAATCAAAACCCTCATCACTGGTAAATTCTTTTTGATTTAAATCTTTTATTAAAACCCTTTCGGAGATGTCACTACTGATCTGGGTTCATGCAATAGATTGTGTGATGCATTTGAACAATCTTATCTCAAATCATTTTGGACATCGAGATAGATTACAATATATGGGGGCAAAGCTCTCCACGATCCTAAACCTCTTAGATAATACAATATTTTACCTATGTCTCCTATAATTTATGAATAATGTTCATCGAATCTTCAAACGAATTTATGCCCAGTAGTGGGCACGTGTAGTTTGTTATAAACTTTGAAAATAAAGCGACATGTTCCAATTTGACAATGAGTGGGGTTGTTCGCCTTCATTATATTATCTGACAAAAGAAACCTATTACACTCTGATATGTACGAGAGCGTGTTCTATATTCCGGTATGTACGACGCATGTTTTATACTCAGCTATATTCCTGTATGTATGAGATTTAAATATATTTTGATATAATTTTTATTTTTTTAATATGTTATTAATCATTTAAAATTTTATTTTGATATCTGAATATTTTCATCTTTCAAATTACATGCAAAGTGTCCCTATATTTCACATTTATTAAATGAGGGGTTTTAGTGAAACGTTAATATATGTATTATGTTTTTATTATACTTCGATTGTATCTTTAAATTCCATTCATAAAGAGAGAAATGTGAATGTATTGAAGTTTTTCATAATTTTAATAGAAAAATATTTCGTAGACTAAACATATCAATGAAAGTTCTTCAAATTGAACTCAACATCACAGTTCAACAAAAGGCTTCTGGATATAACTTAGCATTGATTACACAAAACAAGGAGAAAATGAAAACATTAAATATTAAAAAAATAATATTACAAATATATGTTTATGCACATTAATGTAGATCTTAGTGATTAAAAAACAAATATGGGAAAACATAATTTACAAATTTCAAATACATATAATTGAATTTGTGACAACATATGTATGCTTGCTTAATTTCACTATGTTGATAGGAGTGTATACCTTGGAATTGGAATTCTAGAATTTTAATTTAATCATCAACAACTAATAGATTGATACTAGGATTATTTTTAATATTAGTTGTGAATAGATAGTTGAGATTTATTTAAAATGTGGTTTTGACACTTTTTCATTTTCAATTTAATTAAAAAGATTCTTGCAAAGATTTGACTAGAAAATGATTTGTTTGTTTTATTATAACCACTGCACTCATCTATTCAATGGTTTGATAAAAAAATATAGAAATCAATATGTGATAACAATTAAAACTCTACACCCATTATACATGTGTCATTGTCGAAATTAAAAAAAATCGTAAAAGTTAATTGAATTATAACTTTATTATTATTATAAAGAAATTTAATGTAAGGGTTATAAAACATATAACAATAATTTTAGCCATGTAGATTGACTCCCACTTCCCGTGAATACTCTTAGATAGTAAATAGATCTTCTTACAATACCATGTGGTAATACCATGGATTACCAATACCACATTCCCAATGTGACATGTATAGTTATGAAATTTTTTGAAATTAATTAATTTGAGATAAATTTATTAAAAAAGAATACCTAAATTGCACACAAATCTTATCATCATATACCATTACTACTATGTATATTCCAACATATTCCATGGAAGTTAAAAGTCTACAACAACCATAATAATTAAGTTATTAGTATGAAATATCTACTTTGTCTATGAGCATAATAATAGTCATATCTATTTTGGAATTTACTTTCACTTTAATTTAAAAAATCTTAAAATTAAATTTAGAAAAATTATGGAAGCCAAAAAAATAAAATTAATGGTAAGTGGAGATTGGTATCAATTGATGATAAACATCAAAATAGGAATCCCATGATACCTCTCTCATTTCATGGGCTAAAAAACACATAAAAATAAAATAAATTATAAATTTACTATATTTTATTTTTTCGTTCATGCAGGGTTGAATAGCCAATAATCATCGTGAAGAAAATTTAGGGGTGAAATTTTGCCGATGGAGAAAATTAAAGGGTTTAAACTTTTGTTCGGGAAATTATATTTACTCATAGTTCATTACTAATAACTACTCAAAATTTATTTTATAAAAGAATCAGGTCTGGAGGTCGGCATAACCTTATTTCAAGGGAGAATAGAAAAATATAAATTAGCTCATCAACAGCTACAACTTTTATTCACCCCAATTTGCAAAAAAGGGGATTTTGGTAGCTATTTTGTTATAATTTATGCTAGTGTTCATTGAACCTTCAAATGAATTTATGCCCGGTAGTGGGCATGTGTAGTTTGTTATAAACTCTAGCAAGAAATCTACATATTCTAGCTTGACAATGCGTGGGGCAGTTCACGTTCATTATATTACAAAAAAGTAGCGTATTACACTCTAGTATGTATGGTTGCATGTAGAATAGAAACATGATGGTGAAATTTGTTATACTAAAAAAAGAAATCTATCATAGTCTCATAATGGCATGATATGTTATGGAAATCATGAAAATTGTGAGTCAATGAAACCTTGAAAACGTGTGAGAAGTACATATACGTCAAGTTTGTTATAAGCTATGCCTACTGTTCATCGAACATTCAAATGAATTTATGTCGAGTAGTGGGCACGTGTAGTTTGTTATAAACTTTGGCAAGAAAGCAAGTTATTCTAGTTTGACAATGCATGGGATTGTTTGTGTTTGTTATATTATGTGACAAAAGAAATGTATTACACTCTGATATGTATGGGCACGTTTAGAACAGAAAAATGATGGTGAAATTTGTTATATTGAAAATAGCAATCTATCACACTCTGATAATGGTGTGATGTATTATGGAAATCATGAAAATGGGCACGTTTAGATTAGGACATCTATGTACTTGGATGTTGTTGGTTTGGGTCTGAGTTAGTGAGTAAGTCTGTCGTTGGAGTCTCTGTTGGTCGTCGTGGTTTGAATGAGAGAATTTACAACTTTTGAGTTCATGGAGATAAATGACTGTATGAATGGATGCTATCGAATTGCATTTATATGGTCTGATTTTAAGCTCGACCATCTTATGAATCCCTTTTATCAATTGGATTACAAATGTTGCAAATTTAACTACGTTCATTTCTTGGTATGGTGTTCATTTCATCCTAAGTTGCAGCGAATGGTAACATTGATTTCTTGGATGAGCTCAATGGAGAAGAGAGGAGAGACAAGACTTAAAGATGATGCAAACCGTTCATCATCCCTCGCAACCAATTTGAGATCCAATTATGTAATACCTTCCATTTTGATTCAAGAGTTTTCCAATAATAACTCCATGAATTTTCAAGGAATCTTCCATGTCTACTAAATTTAGAAATTTGTGATTAATGAATTCCAAAATCACTTTTAATAATTGAACTACTTCCCAAAAACATGATGAGTATGTACTTGTTTAATAAAAATTTTAAGTGATTATCGTATATTTATCCAATTAACTCTTTTATGTTTCTCTTTCTGTGTTAAATTAACTTTTTATTGGTTTCATGCTAGTTTAATCAATCCATCACTCATAACCGACCGATCTTTTATTATTCTCTATCCATGTTCAATTAATTTTTTATTGGTTTCATACGAGTTTACTCAATCCATCATGCATAACCGACTGATCTCTTCTTATGGAATTAAAATATGTTTTTATTTCCATCAACTTAACCGGCTACATTGTTTGAATGATAAAGCTTACATTTATTCCTAATTTAATTCTCCTCTACAATGCAAATTAATTACAATTTTTGCCTCCCATGTTTGTTAGAATTAGTTTTATAAATTTAAAAGTGTGTGTTTATTAGAATTAGTTTTATAAATTTAAAAGCTAATTACAAGATATGTAATATTATTAAGCTCCATTTCAAATTAGTGTTGTAATATATTAAACGAGCCATATCAAATCTGGTCTATAGCGTGAGTTTATGAATATTTTTCTACAAATAAACTCACTTAACTCTCACTAAATATGTTCGTAATACTCGAAGTTAAATCTTGTTGTACAGTGTGGCACTATAATATGTGATAAGGACCTTGAAAGTCTCATCCACAGGAAGATGAAGCACCTGTAACATCGATTCTCTACCCTGGAAGGACATATTCTTATTAATATTCCTCTCTCCTTAGACCCAATTGTAGTTATTCCTCACCCATCGCTATGAAATTAATTTTTCTTATAACATATAAACATAAATAGCAACAAAAACTAAACGGTTACAATTTCAAAACATCGTTATGTTCGTTATGTTTTATTCTGGTATAATGGTGATCAATTAGTTGAAACAGAGCACTACAAGTGTGTATAATGGTGATGAATTAGTTGAAATAGAGCTCTACAAGTATATTTTGTTAATTCACCATTATATTAAAAATACATCTTAATAGTGAAGGTATTGAAAACAAGACAATGACCAATTAGCATACAATAATGTTGATTTTGTAATTTGTGTTTCAACAACCCTAACATCATTTGCTCCAATGCTGAGGAAGTTACTTGCAATAATTGGACCACATAAAACCATTGGAAATGCAAAATTACAATAGTATTATTAAATATAGAAGATGGCTAGAAGTGTTCCATCGTACTTACCTCTACTACAAGTGGAGGTTTTTTGAAGTTTCCTTGTGCTTGTATGTTAATTATTTTTGGGGTCTACAGAATTTGTCTATGGTAATTGTGCTTTTGATTTATTTTAGTTTTCAAATATTTTATATAATTTATATATATTGATTTTAGATAGTTTTGGAGATTACGAATAAGCATTGCGTTCTCTTAGTGATTACAAAAAAACCTTTGATATTATTTCTATAATTTTGATTACTTGAATTATTGTTTGCAAATTAACTATTATACTGATTTTTTTTTTTTTTATGTAGATTGTTTGTTTGATTAAATTTGTACTGATATGTGAATTATCTTGTAAGAAATTGAAATTTCTAAATACTGTAAGTATTATAAATATAATGAAATATATGTAATTTTTTAATGTTTTTTTAGCAAGTTGAGAGGATGAGATAATGGAGGAAGTACGAAAAAATTGTAAAATACTATAAATAAAGAGAATCAAATGATATGTAATTATTTTTTCTTTTTATGTTTTTCTTTGGAGGATCAGGAGGAGGAGGAGGAGATGAGGTGGAGGAGGAGGGAAAAGGAAAAGGTTGAGAAGGAAGTGGTGGACGTTGGGGAGGGGGAGGAGGAGGAGGTTGGTGGATGGGCAGGGGAGGATAGGCACTAGCAGGGGTGGTGACAAGGGTGGGCGTAGAGGCGGGAGGAAAGAGGAGGAGGACGTGATGTAGGAAGGGTAGGAGGTGGAGGAGGAGGGGGACAAGGTAGGAGAGGATGGGAAGAGGCGAAGTAGGACGAGGGGGAGGGTGGAGAGGAGGAAGGAGAGGAGGAGGAGAGGGAGGAGAGGGGATTGGAGGGGATGGAGGTAGGGGGAGACGTTGAGGTCGAGGGATGGGAGGAAAGAAGGAGGAGGCAAAGACGATAGGTGGAGGATGAGGCAGAGGAGGACGTGGTTGTGGAGGAAGAGGAAGAGGGGGATGTAGATTCGGAGGACGAGTGGGTAGGGGTAGATGAGGGGGCTAGCAGGGAGGTAGAGGAGGTGGCGCGACGTGGTGCACGAGTAGGCAAAGAGAGGAGGGGGAAGAGGTGGAGGTGAAGGAGGTGGAGGAGGAAGAGGAGAAGGTGAGAGGGGAAGAGGTGGAGGGGGAAGAGGGTGAGGGGGAGAGAAAGGAGTGAGAGGCAGTGGAGGAGGGAGCGGAAGGAGGAAGGGGGAGAGGTAGAGGCAAAGGGGGGAAATATCATACGACGTGGCTTCATAATGGGGAGTATATATTGAGGAAAAAATAACATAATATATTGGGGGATATATAGTGGTAAAGGATTTTTATATTGGAAAATATAAAAAGTGGATTTCAAAGTTAATGAAAAATATAATGTGGTGTAAAAAATGTATATGAAAAAATGGATACCTACAATATCTACTGAAAGTAGGGGTTTCTTAAATTCGGAAGCTATATTGGGTTTATATTGGTAGGGGGTTAAATAATGTGATTTTTAGAGGAATTTTCCAATATGTACTCAAGTTATGTGTATTTTTAAATATGCCACAAACCCACGTGATAGGTCAGAGATTCACTTAGTGAATCCCCTATGAGGCAGGGAAGGAAAGAGGAGGAGGCGTGTGGTAGGAGGTGGAGGAGTTAGAGGGGGTGGACACGACGAGAGAGGATGGCGAAGAGGCGAAGGAGACAAGGCTGTGGGGGGGACAGGAGACAATAGAGGAGGGGTAGAGGCAGGAGAGGGGAAGGGAGGGGGAGGAAGTAGTGGGAGAGGCATAGGTGGAGGTGTGGGAGAGAGGGAGGAGGCAAAGGTAGGAGGAGGGGGAGGCGGAGGTGGAGGGGGGGAGGTGGAGGTAGAGGGAGGCAAGGAGGGGTGTGGAGGATGACAGAGTTGTGGAGGAGGAGCAGGAGGAGGAGTGGGGGAGGTGGACACAAAAGAGGAGCAGTGGGAGAAGGATGAGGGAGAAGAGGCTAACGAGGGGGGAGAGAGAAGGAGAGGAGATGAAAGTAGGAGGAGGAGGGAGAGGTGGTGGGAGAGGAGGAGAAAAATTATTTTAAAGTTACAAAGGCTTTAAGAATTAGGATATAGGATTTGGGGTTTGGTGTTTAGAGTTTAGGTTCTATAACACTCTAGTAAATTCTTTTAATAAACACTTAAATAAAAGTTACATAATGATTTCTAAAATGTTATGAAACTCTTAGTATTTAGGGTTTACCTTTTGGGGTTTACAGTTTGGGATTTAGGGTTTCATGTTTAGGGTTTAGGTTTTAGGTTTTAGGGTTTAGGGTTTAGGGTTTAGGTTTTATGGTTTAGGATTTCTAACACTAAAGTTACAAAACACTTTTTAGAATATTAAAAAGAAAATTAGTTTTTACGGTTTAGGGTTTAGGATTTATAACACTTCAGTAAATTCTTTTAATAAACACTTAAATACAATTATAAAATTCTTTTCAAAATGTTATAAATTGATTAGGGTTTAGGTTTGGGAGTTTGAGGGTTTAGGGTTTAGGGTTTAGGTTTTAGGATTTATAACACTTTAGTAAATTATTTTAATAAACAAATAAATATATCATTTTAGACCAAATGAGAAGGGAGAAATTGCTACCATAAATCATCGTCCTTGAAAATTGGGGTAAATGGAAATTAGTATTTCCCGAGCTATTTTAGTTTTGTAGATCTCCCTTGAAATAAGGCTATGCTAACCTATCTACCAAATTTTCTAATAAAATAATTTTGGGGCTATTATTAATAATGCACTATGTTACAAAAAATTATTCCATTCAAAATAGGAAACCCTTAAATTTTGTCCAAGTGATAAATTTCACCGCTAAAATTCTCCACTAAGATTACTTTTTTTGAAATATGTATGCAAAAAATGTTACTGTAGATATTCAAAATATAACTTATAATCAAGTTATAATTTAGTTAATTTATATGTGTTTTTAATTTATATGGCTTCCCTAGTTTGTTAATTTAATGTTAATTTTTTCTTTTAACTTAAATTGAAAACAAATTCCAAAATATATATGCCTATAACTATTCTAATCGGAAGAATAGTTCTTCCATAGTTCTAATTTAATTATTAAGTTTGATGGAATATATTTCAATTCGATGGAATCTGTTGAACATTCATAGTAATATTTTAATCTTTAAAAATGTTACAAATTCTTTGCCAAGGTATTAGATTTAAATGGAAAGGTAATTTCATGTACTTGAATGACTATATTTGTGCATGGAGGAAATCTTCATAAATGTATTACTTATCATTTAATACTATGATATTATGTGTGTGAAGAGATATGTTCTTCATTCATGAGACTGTAGCTTTCATTTCCAACAGTGGAGGAGAGAGTGACAATATAATATTTTAATTTAAGACATGTATCTCAAATTAAATTGCTTATCTCCACCTCCACCTCCATCACCTCCTCTTCCTCCTCCACCTCCACCTCCACCTTCAACTCCACCTCAAATTACACCTCCACCACCACCTCCTCCTCCTCCTCCTCATCCACATCCAACTCCTCCTCTCCTCCACTTCCACCTCCACAACCTTCTCCTCCACCTCCACCTCCACCACCTTCTCCTCCTCCTCCTCCTCCATCACCTCAACATCCATCACCACCTCCACCACCTCAACCTTGACCCCCTCCCACACCTCCACCTCCACCTCCCCCTCCTCCTCTTTTCTCCTCCTCCACCTCCACCTCCTCTTCCCCTATCTTGAGACAAAAGGACACCACAACTAAGATATAAAATCATCATGAGAATTGGTTGAGTGTTCTTCATCTGCATCTCACTATGATCCGAGATGAGGACTTGATGACCCAGTGGAGTAAGTGGCTAATGGGAGTCGATACATAGTGATGTATATGGGAGCTAGCCAATGTGATAGCATGATGGGATGATCATTCCATGGGTTGACGTACTTTAGATGAAAAATTGATGATTTTATGGTTGTGATCAAGAGAGCCTTCACATGGTTGAGTGTGGTATTAAAGGAGATCTAACTTGTTGATGATCTTCGATCAAATGAATTAGCTGGATCAAGTGAGTCCTTAATTTATATGAATCATGGGTCCCTTTAGAGCAGACTTGGTAGGTGGGGATCAAAATTGAGACATCATTAGCAGGATTAAATTGTGGAGTTTGGAAGGATTGGTTGCATTTGTGATGAGACATTAATGTGGGACACTTGGTTAGCGGTTTAGTGTAGTCATGAAGGCTTGGACATGGAATTTTTTTCATATCTATGGAAATCATGAGTGGAGCAACTTAACCGAGGTTAGGAGTAGTGGATATAAATAAAACTCAGTAGAGCACCTTGAGGTGATGTTGGAAGCATTGGGACACCATGAGAGGATTCAATGATTGATTTGATGATTTAAAAGTTTCTCAATCTCTTCATGGAACTGGTTATGGATAAGTTAGTAAATTTGATAGATAAAATTGACTTGGAGGACCTTACAATAAGTAGGATTTGACTTTATTTGAGTTGGGTGTGTTGATGGTCCTATGTAAAAGAGTCACAACACTTCACAATGTGGAGGAGATTCTTAAATGTCATGATAGTGAGCTATGTATAAGTATGTGATGAGAGTGTTGGAGAAATGATTGATGATGGCATAAGGACATTCATTCTTATGGTATGTATATGACAATAAATTTAGCAACCCAACTAGTGAAAAATTTGGGGGCCAGTAGTGCATAGAGACATGAGATATTTATGTTGGAGTATGGAGAAGAGACATAAGCTTTGTATTTCAAAGGTGAATAATATTATCCCATCAATATTGGGCTCCCTTTATGTTTATTATCTTTGACGATTACACCAGAGTTGGAAATTTACAACATTAAGTAGGTATGCATCATTGAGTCATGATGTTATTTCGTTCTTATTTGGATCATTGGATGGTTTATTCATAATATTCTCAACAACTTGATTTATTTTCTCACTGTAGCGAGTCACTACCACTATAGAGTCCATGAATATTAAGGGATGAAGATACCTTAGTTAGTGCAAGCATGAAGGAATGTTGAGTTTACATTTAAATTTTGTAGGT